>JACXIT010000231.1:52626-101889 GCA_014737525.1 Bombus difficillimus | reverse complement strand
AACACGAGCCATTCCTTAAACGCCTGGTAACTGGTGATGAAAAGTGGATACTTTACGAAAACCCTGAACGGAAACGTAGCTGGTCCCAACGAAATCAGCCACCTCAACGCTGTGCAAAACCAGGGTTACATCCGCGTAAAGTTCTTTCGTGTGTATGGTGGGATTATAAAGGAATACTCTATTTTGAACTTTTATCTAGTGGTGATACCATTAATTCAGACAAATATTGCACTCAGTTAGAAAAATTAAAGGAAGCACTAGCTGAAAAACGACCAGGTTTAGCGAATAGGAACAACGTTATCTTCCATCGCGACAACGCTAGACCGTATGTCGCGAAAAGCGTTACAAAAAAATTGTCCAAATTTAATTGGGAAATTTTACCACATCCCCCATATTCCCCAGACATTGCCCCATCTGATTACCACCTGTTCAGAGCATTACAACACTTTTTAGTAGGTAAGAAATTTGAAAATATCGACATTCTCAAAAATAGCTTAGAAAATTATTTTAAAGAAAAACAAGAGAACTTTTATCGAGACGGAATAATGGCCCTATCAGAAAAATGGGAAGAAGTTGTACAACGAGAGGGGGATTACATTTTTTCATGAAACTGAAAGGTATGTAAACAATCTTAACAGATATAACCGCTCGAAAAACGGCACGAACTTATGGGATGACCTAATATAAGGCATATAAAAAATGTGGAAACATACTTTTGGAATATCATAACAAACAAAAAAGAACATCTTGATGAACATATGATAGGTTCAAAAACTATTACTTTTTCAGTCAATAAGACATTAACTTTGCAGTATATATTTGATATATTTCCAGTTCATATTGACACACCTTTTGGCACGCTTTTTCATAGATTCACGTACATCTTCAAAAATCTCCGACATTTTTCTAATCTCCTGGTAGCAGTTTTCGACTCGTTGTATCAACTAATTAAACTAAACGGCTGGTCTTCCATATGCTATATCCTTTTAAATACTATGCAAGTTACTCTGAAAGTAATGGTTTTTGAACCTATATTTATTAAAATCCGTTTACTTGTTTTTATCAGTACTATCAGAGAGAACATTTCGAAAGGTAGGTTTCTTTTGGAACGAAGGAGAAGACAAAGAGAAAACGACAAAATCAAAAGATACGGTAAAGGACAAAGAAGGAATAAACCTGTTGGAAATGGTGGAAGAGAACGGATGAGAAATTCTAGACGAGAATATGGAAGGAGAAGAAGTATATTACAATTCCATTGGCGAGAAAGACAGTTCAGTAACCGATTACGTAATAATGGGGCCAATGACAAAACATCAAATTAGAAGTATCAGAAGAGAACATAGAATAGAATCAGACCACCTACCGATGAGGATGCAGAAATATGGAAGAACTAGCTCGAAAATTCTTTCTTTCCACTGCTCTTCACTTGGAATTGAAGGTATGGACAGGAGAAGGAGTAGAATAGGCTTCGAAAAAGAAGAAACAAGCGAAGAGATAAAAGAAACGATAGGAAAAGTAAAAGAAGTGACACTACAAAGAGTAAGAAGAAAATGGAAGTAAAGAAAGAGAGAAAGCACTGTTCTGGAATTGTACTTATTACCCACCGACTGCATTTATCGAGAGAGCGTGCCATCAAGGGGGATCAAGTAGCTGCGACGCTGATGTCACGTAGAAGACACAAGAAATCACTAAATTAATTGATCACCGGTGATCTCGCGTTGTTGTTCGAACGTTTCACAAGCAAGGTAAACAAAATTCGGACATTGGATATGATAGTAAAATTTATTATACGAATCCAACAGAGTAACGGTTCAGAATCTTGCAATAGAGTGTGTCCAGTGCTGATTTTGAGAATGTTTATATGCTAGGGTTTGGACCCTGGAGGAGTTGCCGCCGGACGCAGGTCAGGAACGCCCATTCAACTGTTCCCTGGGCCTGGCTCGGTCCTCTGGGCCTGACATACCAACTGGTCACTGCCTAAATAGCCGTGGCCCTGCAGGACGTTCATGACACAGGGCCATCCAATTGCCATTTTATAATTATAACCCTGTGACACCGGCACGGCGGCGACTGAACGAATTTCAGAGGCTAAAGTATGAGTCATAACCATGTTTTCGGCACATTTTTCCGCCTACGACAACTTTGGATTCCTCTTTGTTACCGCATTACTCCAATTTACCTTACTGAACGCAAATAAAGAATCTTCGATTCTCGCGCCTCCGAGTCTATCATTCAGAGAACTGTCATTTTCTCAGCGGCGAATTCCGGTACATTTCTTCAATTTCTACCAACAGACAGAGCCTTTCAATCAGAAGAGGAGAGAATAAGATATGCGAAGAAATTAAGAATAAGCAGTGAAAAAGGATGGAAGAAGAAATAGAACAAATAAAGGACACGAACGAAGTATGGATGTATGTCAGTATCAACAGGGAAAGAGAACGTTACGATGGAAATAACAGACAGAACTACCTTGCAGGGATGGAGGAAATATTTTATGGTGCTACTAGAGGGAAAAGGACAAAGGAGGCAGAAAGAAAGGAATGCAAGAATGAGAGGGAACTGGTAGCAAGGAGATACCATAAATGAATAGGAAGTAAGAATTCAAATAAACAACTTAAAAAAATAAAGGAAAGGTGATAGGAATAGATAACATGAAGAATGAGGTATATATGCAGTTATATGAAGTACAGTTGCATGGTGGCAAAAAAGTACTAGCAGGAATTAGGGTTAATAAATAAGATATGGATGAATGAAGGGTTACCAGAAAGATGAAAGGAAGGTATTATTAGCCTAATATTTAAAACAGGAGACGGGAACGGTGCAAAGAATTACACAGGAATAACGTCACTAAATTAAGCATACAAGATATATGCGATGGTTCTCGAAAAAAGATTAAATGCGGAACTGAAACAAAAGAAAATTATACCAAAGATGCAAGCAGACTCTAGACGCGGGAGAAGCACAGTAGACAATATTTTTGTTGAGAATTGTGGATCCTAGTCGCTGAAATAAATGTATAGAAATATTCACATCACACGTAGAAATGATATTAAAATAGTTTCAGATTTATTTAATATGTGATTTACAAGATATTCATAGATACGCATTGCACGCGTCTCAGCACTCCTTTTGTCTCACCATCGTTTTTACCACCATGCGTACGGAACAGTTGCATTCTTCTGTTTTACGAGACGCTGCGCACGCGCGTACTCCCACACACACTCATACTCATATATGCGTGTCACTACTACGCGGCTAATCCAGTGTAGCACACCAAATTACACACATCACAATAATTTTTATCCTGAATTACGTGATAAACAGAGAAATTAAGGAAAGAGAGGAAAAGCTGTATGCGGTTTTTATCAACCTCGTAGCGACTTTCGAAAAAGAAAAAGATTTAATGTTAAACGCGAGAATAAATATTAATATTCAAGAAAAAAAAGCCAAAAGAAAAGAGGGGAAAGGAAATTAGGGTGATGAAGTGAGAGTAGAGGACAAAGTAGAAAACTTATAGTATTTAGAATACATTCTGCAAAAAACAGAGACTCAAAAAAGCATTTAAGTGAAATGGCAGAGAAGGTCGTATAGATAGCCATGAAACAGACACGTAGAACAGGGGAGAGGAGATTTAAAAGTAACCCGGAAAGAGGAATGACGATTTTCGGCAATTGGTGAAAAGCATCACGCAGTAGGCATATAGGGATGGAAAGAATCGGAAGTGCTAGAAAAATTACAAACGAAGAAGATAAAGAGGGTTTTAAGGTTAGATTTTAACACGTCCTCGTACATAGTGATGGAAGAAAGTAAAGTAGACAAGTTAAAAATCGAAGGGGGCAAGGAAGGCAGAATTTGGAACGATTTGGAATGTTGTTGTAAAACTCCCAAATTGTAAACCTTATGATGCGGACCTCGTCAAAAGGCTAAATAAACACCCTAAGTGCCCGATGGGTCCGTTCTGAAGTAAACATCAGATATCAATTTGCAACGCTAAAGATATGCGCCCACGACGGTATACAATTGCAAGATTGAAAGGAATAAATTCTCATCCCATAGAAACCATGGTAAGGCATGGTAATAGAGCATTATTCTGCATCTTGACTTGCTAGTGATTCTCTTCGTGTATACTAAAGAGGGCAAATAAATAAACTAAACATACTACTACTCCGTATCTTTAATTTGTCTCCACCTTGAGCGTTGATCTCGTTCATGGTACGTGATATCAACCGATCACTTGCAACCTGACTGATCGCCAATTAGTTGAGAAGTCGCAACAGAGAATGCGTTACGTAAGGAAGGAAACAAAATGAATGTAAACTGGGCAGGATTCGATACTTCTCGTAACTCCTGGATAAACAAGAATGATATACTTTAATTTCAATAAAGAGGTCTTTTTGTTATTCTCTAGCATTTATTTTTTTAGCAATATTCCCAAAACCGATGTATATGTATATCTATAATATATCGAGATTACAGTGTCGTAGGAAAATATACAAACACGGATTAATAGAGTTAAGAATAAAATAAAGATGCTCGTACGCTTTAATATCCACGTAGATGTACATGTGTAGGCGTTTAGATATTCACGTGAACGTACGTATAGATGTTTAGATGCAGTATCAAGAAACACACGACAAATGCTCTTTTTCATGTTCTCCCTCAGACATTCGATATAATGTTCGAGATCTATATTCTTCGCAATAACGTTTCGCTCAATACCTTTTATTTTATTTACGCGTTCCTGTATGCCATGTACACGAATTGTATACATCCCTGTTCACAGTCCTGCAAACTCTGTCATAAGTGCATCGTTGTTTTGGTTTTCCTTCAAGCCTGGTACCTCATTGTTCTTCGCCGAGCACCGTGTGGATTGTCTTCGCGCAATTGCTCGTATCAAGTCGATGTGTTACGTTTCGTGTCGTCATACGCGTTATCGCACATAAGCTCATAAATCAAACTATCCATATTCGTGTACATAATTTCACATTTTTCGGTCAAATTCGGTAGCGCATAATCATAGCGAAACTAATGTGAAAATATGTGTAGCGGATTATGAAGAGTATAAGGTTCGTGTGTTATAATAACTATAGAGGTACTGCTGTTGCAACCATCAAGTGTATTCGTAATAGATGGAATAAGTATGAATTATACATAAATTACAAATAAATTATAAATGCCGTCGATAGACGTAGTACAAACGTTGTCGTCTGGTAATATACTAAACGCTCACGGATAATACTAAGACTCGTATACTTCGCAAACAAAGACTCGAATGATAGCTCGGTAAAATGTCGATAATAATAATTGCCGCTCGCGATCGTGTCCGCTTATTTAATACTGGTCGGGGGGAAGTCAGAAAGTTCGAACTTGTCTCAGAACGACGGTTGCCCTCTACGACGACATTGTTTTTGCCCAGAGATGTACTATTGTTAATTTCGTGGGTCGAGGCGGTGTCTGTGTTCCGAGGCACAACAACATGAGTCGCTCTCGTTCCGCCTCGACCTATGACTCACTATCATCACCCCCTACCAGTGATAACGTTATAAATAGGTTGTATTCGTCGCTATTTTAAAATTCACTGAAGTTAATACAACCTGTGCCCGACAATTTACGACTCTTACCCGAAACCTTCCTGAAATCGGTCGGGAAAACGGACTCTTCGCCCAGACCGCGTAACGTACCTATCCCTGGTGTTTGCTTCTGTGGCCTGATTATCTGTATTTATTCTATTTTCGTCGCGGACGTTCGATTGACCTAACGGGATTAGAATGTTACGGGTCTCGGCGGTTTTTTCCTCTAGGTCGTCCGGTACGATAAACGCGGGTTTCAAGCGGTCTATGGAAACCGTTACGTCGCGATTATTTATTTTTATTGTGAAGTTTTTCTCGCCGCATTTTACAACTTTGAACGGTGCGTCGTACGGCGTCTGTAAAGGGTCTCCTACCGCGTCATGGCGCAAGAAAACACACGGCGAAGATTCTAATTCTTTAAAGATGAAAATTTTCCTTTCGCCATGACGCGTAACCGAGTGTGGTCTGACTTTCTCCATCCGTTCCTTTAGCTGGTTCGCGTATTCCGAGTTGGTCTGCAGTTTAGTTGGTAAAAAAAATTCCGCAGGAAATCGTAAGCCGGTGCCGTAGATCATTTCGACGGCCGTTGCCTTAAGGTCCTCCTTTATCGCGGTTCTCATGCCTAAAAAAACGATTGGCAGAATTTCGACCCAGTTGCTCGTGTCATGGCACTTAATCGCTGCTTTTAATTGCCTATGTAAAGACTCTACCATCCCGTTAGACGCGGGATGATAGGCTGTCGTGCGAAAGTGCTTGACGCCGAGCGACCGGCATAACTCTTCGAACAGTCGCGATTCGAATTGGCGTCTTTGATCGGTCGTAATTTTCAGAGGAACGCCGAAGCGAGTCCAGTTAGAAAGGAGGGCCGGAGCTACGGTTCATGCTTCCATATCGACGATGGGAACAGCTTCGGGCCAACGCGAAAAACGATCGATACACGTTAGAAATAAACGATACCCCTGTGAATACTGCATAACGATAATGTCTAAGTGTATATGTTCGAATCGGCCTGCTAGCGTTTTGAACGATTCTACATGTGAGGATACGTGTCTGGTGACTTTACAGCGTTGACACGGAATACATTGTCGCGCTCACGTTCGACGATCTTTATTAATGTAAGGCCAAACGAAACGTGTCGTCGCTAACTTTTGCGTAGCACGTATCCCCGGATGGGAAAGTCCATGTAACGACTGAAATACGGTGCATCGTAACGGTTCCAGTACGTAAGGTCGCAGGGTTTCGGCTGAGATAAATCGCAATAAATTCCGACATCTTGATCGGGAAATCGTACTTTTCTCAATTGGAGAGCAGCAGAGCTGGAGTTCATGATTTCGCGCAGCTCCTTATCATTTTCTTGCGCTGCAGCTAACGTTTGATGGTCTACTGATTTCCCGATCGCTTCTATCCAGGATAGAGTGTCGGCTACATTACTGTCTATCCCTTTAATATGTCGAATATCAGTCGTAAATTGTCCGATGTAGTCGAGGTGCCTAAATTGTCTTGGCGAACACTTATCGGGATTTTGATCAAACGCGTAAACGAGGGGTTTATGATTCGTGTAAATAACGAAATCTCTACCTTTGACGGCGTGTCTAAATCGTTTTACCGCGGTGTACATCACGAGTAATTCTCGGTCGTACGCGCTGTACTTTTGTTGCGCGGGAGATAGTAATTTCGTCATAAATCCTAGTGGCTGCCAAGTATCGTTAACGCGCTATTGAAGTACCGCTCCTATTGAAAAATCAGATGCGTCAACCGCGAGGCTAACGGGCACGCCAGGAATTGGATGCGTTAACATTGTCGCGTCAGCTAGGGCGCGTTTCGACTCGTGGAAGCTTTTTTCAGATAGTTCGGACCACTCAACGGGCGCGTTGCACTTCTTTGAGCCTTTTAATAAGTCGTTGAGTGGTTGAAGGATTTTTGCGGCCCCCGGTATGAAACGTCGGTAGAAGTTGATCATACCGAGGTACCTTCTTAATTCTTTGACAGTCGCGGGTAACGGTACTTTAACGATGGCGTCAACGCGTTCGGCAAATGGTTTAATCCCCTCGCGAGTTACTGTGTAACCGAGAAATTTTACTTCGTTCACGCCGAATTCGCATTTTGCAAGGCTTATTACCACTCCATAATCATCGAGGCGTTTGAACAAAATCCGCAAGTGTTCGCGGTGTTGCTCCTCGTTATCGGATGCCACGAGAAAATCGTCTATGTATGCGTAAACGAAATCTAGACCTAGGGTGATTTCGTCTACGAATCTTTGACAAGTTTGCGCGGCATTTCGAAGCCCAAACATCATATTGGTCGCTTCGAAAAGACCGAAAAGGGTAATGATCGCTGTTTTCTGGACGTCTTCCGGCGCGATTGGAATTTGATGGTAAAAATGCGCTTACCATAGAGATTCCGCGCGAAGTCCTCGATGTGCGGCGGTGTGTACCTGTCCGGGGTGGTGCGGGCGTTTAATGCCCGATAGTCGCCACAAGGTCGAATCCCTCCGTCCTTTTCGGGTACGATGTGCAAGGACGATGCCCACGGGCTTCGCGATGGCTGCATCACGCCTGGATCAATCATAATTTCGAATTCCGCCTTTGCCAGCTTGAGTCGATCGGGGGCGAGGCGGCGTGGTTTAGCGTAGACGGAAGGTTCGGGCGTTGTGTTAATGAAGTGTTGTACCCTGTGCCGTAGAGAACTTCGAAAAACTGGCGGTCTTCTGAAGTCGGGGAATTCCGCCAGAAGCTTATGGTACGGCGAATCACCAAAAATCGTTTTAATCGACCCTTAGTCGATACCTGTGTGGTTGTATCGAGGAGTCGTTTTTTGCGGGGGGATAAGCAACTCAATATGACTCAAGAAATCGACGCCGATGATAGCCACTTAAAAGCTCGACGTAGCGATACGGGGGACGCAGGGACACGGTAACGGTATAGTACTTCGCGATTCACGTTCCGTTGACCGCGAATAGTTCGCAATCATCCTTGTCCATGGGCCCGTGTATTTTATTGCGCGGATAAACACACGCGTCGGCACCGGTGTCCACTAAGTACGAAACGTTCGTCCGAAGATGTGACGAGTCTTTAAGCCGTCGTCGTGCGCCGCGTTCACAGACGGCTGGTGTCGTTTCCCCACTTCCATTTGCATGGAGAATTGCACTTTCTCGCGCGTTCGCGGAACCTGTCGTGGTAGTAACATAGTCCGTCTTGCCGCGGCGAATCTCGCGAGCGCGAACAGCGGCGGAATCGTGTACGCGAGTGTGAGCGTGATCGTGATTGACGATGTTTGCCGATTGACAGTGTGTCTATTCCTACCTCCATACGGCTCAACCGTTCGACCAAGCTGTTGATGGCGGCCATCGGGTCGATTGTTGCCCGGGTTAGTATCGGCGGCTCTGTAACGTTAGCTAGCGTGGGTGCGCGTTGACTATCTTGACAGAACGCTTCCTCGATATTATCCGCTACCTGCGTGAGTTTTTCCACATTAATGTCATCGACCACTGCCAGGACTTCCCTAATGCGATCCGGCAGACGATTCCTCCAAAGGTTGAGGATGAATTCTTCCGACGCTAGTGGGCTGGCGAGTTTCTTCAGGTCGTTGTAGAATTGGGACGGCTTCCGGTCGCCCATAACTTCGCTTTCTACCAACTTCTTTACCCTGTCGCTATCTGAGTCCGTAAGAATGCGGATAAGTTCGGTCTTTAATTTTTCGTACCGACCGGTGGCTGGAGGGTCCATTATGACGCCCTTAACCTGCTGGAGGAGTTGGTCGCCGAGACTCCTAGCGAGGGTCGCGAATCTTATTTTATCGGACGTGATGTCCGCCGCTTCGAATTGCGTTTCCATTAAGGCGAACCACACGGTAATGTTCGTGGATTTCAACGGAGGCATCGTGATCGCGACACTACCCATGGCTTTAATAACGTCGTTAGCGTTTGCCACGATTCGTTTTAGATCACGTCGGAGTCACCAATGTAGCGGATTATGAGGAGTATGAGGTTCGTGTGTTATAATTACTATAGCGGTATTTGCTGCTGCAACCGTCAAGTGTATTCGTAATAGATGGAATAAGTATGAATTATAAATAAATCACAAATAAATGATAAATACCGTCGATAAACGTAGTACAAACGTTGTCGTCAGGTAATATACTGAATGCTCGCGGATATTTCTAAGACTCGTATACTTCGCAAATAAAGACTCGGATGATAGCTCGGTAATATGTCGGTAATGATAACTGTCTCTCGCGAGCGTGTCCGCGTATTTATACTGGTCGGGGGGGAGTCAAAAAATTTAAACTTGTCTAAGAACGACGGTTGCCCTCTACGGCGACATTGTTTTTGCCCGGAGATGTACTATTGTTAATTTCGTGTGTCGAGGCGGTGTCCGTGTTCCGAGGCACAACAACAACACGAGTTGCTCTCGCTTTGCCTCGACCTATGACTCATATGTCGCTACACATGTTTTGGATATACCCAAGATACACATTCCTACGACTTACTGGCGCAAAAATCTAGAGCAGGTTCCGGAGAAGGTGGGACGCTGCTCACCCGTCGACGGCCATTCGAGGGAGCCAATACCTCTTAAATTGACCATCTTGCCAGCATCTTGGCCATCAACCACTGCCACCACGAGTCCAAACCCATAATTGGCCGAGCTAACGGGTCGCTACTCCCTCCGGGTTTACACTCGACTCCCGTGGTACCATTCTTAGTCATTGGTGGGACTATCGTGTGGATCTACGGCCACGTTACTACCGGCCGGCGACCTGCTAGCCGTGCTCGGCAGTTCCGAATGGGACTCACGTAAGCGGGGGCCTCAAGGTACAAAGTACCCGGGAACTTATCCCAACGGTCCCACCCTTGGCTTTAGGATCGTGGGTGCGCTACTACTCAAGGTCACGTAGAGAGAACATAACCGCGGTCAAGCGCATTACAATCCTGGCAACCTTCCCTGCGGTGTACATAGAGGACTCACTTAAGCGGGACGCTTGTCCCGACGGTCCTCCCTGGCTTCGGGAACGTGAGTTTGCCAGCCGCCGTAGACTTTCAAAAGCAAATCCTCCCTGCGGAGAACTTGTTCTTAATAATCTATCTTTATCAATTTCAATTCATGTTTTAAACATTGCCGCAAATAATGGTAATGTATTTACATGTCGGAGAAGAAAGGACACCGGACCTTCCCTTCGACGTCATTAAAGCAGAGACAATGAGCTTGGGCTCGAGGTGGCCGCTGGCCGCCTAGCGTAGCCACGGTCAAGGGATGAACGTTGTACCTAGCAGCGGTATAAAACAACTGTACCGCCCTCATTAAAAAGTAACAGACGCAAAACCTATTCTTTCAAAAAGAGGATCGCCAAATATTGATGCACTCCACAGTAAACACTTAGCCAGTCGGAGGACCTGCTAATAAACCCTAGGACTTAATTACCTGAGGGCAATCGGACAGATCGTCGTTCCCTAGCAGTCCATAAATCGATCAACCATCATAGTTTTCCTCTGCAACGTCGACGTGACGGAAAGGCATTCTCTTTCGCAATATCGTGTCGACGAGTACCTGGCATCTAGAGTGCAACGAAGACTCCACGTGGAAACGAGCCGTCTTGTGTAATACGTCTGTACATTACACACACGGTTCGACTTGCGAGCGCCTAACACCCGTTGTCCCGTGACCGTGGATTCGTTATCGAACCCAAGGCTACTGCTAGCAACTACATCCGCTTGTAATCGAGTATTATCTGTATTCTATGGAAATAAACGCCCTGGTCACCACGACCATGGACAACTCTCTCGAAGATTCTCTACACATGCCTGGTCCTAACTCCGATGACGACCCGACATACATATCGGAGTTTGTTGCGAACAGTGTCTCCTTTTCTTTTTTTTTTCGATTTTTACTCTCGCGATTGGAACAGAAAAGTAGATCGGCGTGCGAGTTGTGAAATTCGTACGGATACTCCAAATTAACCTTCAGAAGCCTACCACGCGAACCTATTCAGTAAAACTTTTTTTTTTCGTTGAAATCTACATCGACGATCTATGGAAAGCGACAACAGTTGAGGCCTAGCCTAACCGTACAAATTATTTACATCAAAATACATTCAATATTTTGGGGGTTTTCGGCGCTTCGTATGTACGCAGACACTAGTTATTCGCGTGGACATGCCTATGCGAGCATTCACTCAGTTCGTCGCGCATTCCTAGCTCAACGAACAATAACATATCGACGTCGGTTAACATTTCGAATTCGATTTCAGTGTATTTCAATATCGTGGCCCACGCGAAACCTGGGAAAGTAAAGTGATATGCCGAATCCAGATTGTAATTATCGATACAGTCGCCCGAAAATTTTTGGAAACATCTACCAATAGCACGTCTAATTTCAGATACAAGGCGCTATACTCTTCCAACGTTCTTTTGTAAAAACATGACCAAACGTTGACCGCGATAGGATAGGAAATAGTCTGTCTCGTACATGCGATTGTCGTTTAATCGATTGTAAAACAGTGTGGTGGACTTTAAACGTGTTGGTTTATACAATAACGAGACGAGTTGATACTGGGTACTGTCGAATATATTTAAGGTTTTTCTAAGTACAGAATACAGAGTTACTACTGCATACTAACCAAATATGGGGGGACTACCGGAAAGTTTATATTCGACTTCGGTCGACGGTTGCACGTAGCGGCGATATTGTGTTGTCCAGAGTTTGGTTATTGTTACGTTTCGTACGTCAAGACGGTGTCAATGTCCCGAGGCAAAACAACAACATAAGTCACTCTCGATTCGCATCGTCCTCTGACTCATGCGACGCTACAATAGCGCGGGATATCTGTGTATCGCATTGTAACGGCGCGAGGTTCTTCTCCGTCTTACGAAGATCAACGATCGTGGTCTGGTTAGCCGGGCACGACAGGGTAGATACATACGAACAGTCACTCGCCGAGTACGAGATGTCTCCGTCTCACGAGGTTCAAGGGTCGTGATCTAACCATCAGACACGAGATAACATTTGATATCATATCATATTCAGAAGGCACAGTCCCTTGATAGTTACGCATCCAATAACGTAGTATAGTGGACGAAAAGAGGCCTAAGAGAGTGCTGACAGGTCTAACAATGTATCGTCCGTCCTTCAATCGAATAATTACGCGGAAAAGGCCTGCGTGATCCTGGCCACGAGAGGTTGCGGAACATGTGCGTGGTGGGGCTAAGACAAAAGATAAAGTGATGTTAAGGGAGAAAGACGAATTAACAGTCGGTGTTAAGAAGTCAGAGAGTGCGAATTACATTGTCGAGATAGTGTTGCTAGCATTGTCGAGAGAGTGTAGTCCGCGTGAGAGAGAAAGAGAGAGAGAAACAGAGAGAGCGTTGGAACCGTGGTGACGAGAGTTGCAAATTAACTATTAAGTTGTCTTAATTATATTACGTTATTGTATTTAGTTCACGTTAAACAACCATCGTTTCCTGTTTAACCAACACCCGTTTAATCCATTTTAAATAAACTAATTGTAGTAAGATCCTACAATGATTTTATACAGTCCATTTTGTAATCTATCTGTCTGGCCTGCAAATCCTGTCCTCTGTCAACCCGTTCACAACCGCGAGTGTTCGAAAATGTACGATACCTTTCCTATCGAAAAATTCTAAAATTCCTGGAAAATATTAAAATAACTTACTTTTCTGCACATACGATGATAATTTGCCGATATCCTAACTTAGAAATTTGAAAGAGTCGATGAAACGGAACTTTACATACTTTTTTCCAAGCATGTGCACTTCTACATGTTTCGTGAAAAAAATATTATTTCTTCTTAGTCAATGGTAACAGTTCTACTTTACCCTCAAACACGTTGGTGAGCTTTTTAATGATAAAATGCGCGTCGTAACCAGGCAAATTGTGGAACACATCGGATATGACGAACAATGTTTGATAACATAAATTACAATTCGAGTGTGCAGGACGATACTTTCCAACGGTTTCTGTCCCGTGGCTTGCTACACAAAGACCCTATCCTCGACCGGACGACGGCAGAGCAGTGGTTAGCGCCGTTGGTTACGAACGTTCAAGACCACCAAGTTCAAATCCTACTCTCGTAGTCCGACTTTTTTTCCACGATTCCTAACTGACAAGAAGTTAATTCGGACGAAGACAAAATCATATACACCAGCAGCAGTACCTATCTCGGCCTATACAGCAGGAGCAGCACTGTTACCGTCCTATCTACCTCACGCGTCTGTAACGTGTTAACGATCGTGAAACTTTACATCGTTCGCTTCGAACGCTTTTCATACACGTGGCAACAGGTAGAGCGATGAAGCCTGTCCACTGTTCTCTGATAAAGCGAATAATCGGAACCATCCTATCGAATACCTTTCCTATCTTCGAATCTAGCTCGTACAACTCTTTGGCGAACTACTTCCCACCTCGTCGCGGGAAACGCAATAGGCGCACAATGACTGGTTGCACGTGCAGCGGACGTATGAAACTACATTAAACGGTCACTGATGCCGATGCGCCAATGTAAGTTCTTGCCCGTCTGGAATAACATTTTGCTAGGTGTAAGTTACTAGTAAACAGTCAGTATAAACAACGAACGGCGCGCACTCCTTATAAACAAGGTTATTGAACCACAGCCACTTGCCTTTTCCTACCGTAGAAAGTGTCACTGCGTCATTTTATCGTAGTACCACCGTCCAATTTTTCTTGCGATAAAACGTACTGAAGGCATCTGACAAATTGGGGAAATGTTAGCATACCTCGCGACATACTCAGACATACTCTGCTGAAGAAAATATATCGCTTTATCGATCGGAAATTCGTGTCGCACATCGGTGAATGCTAATTTCGTATTTGAAAAGTTAAACAAAGCTTTAAATTTTAATCTGGCGCAGCTTGTAAACGGTGAGCCGCGCAATATGACGACTTTACTCAACCCGTAAATTATTTGGTATACGATGTTGAGGAAATAGTGGGTTGGCATGATCACTAGTTCCTACAAGCTAAGTTGGTACGACTTCTAACGACGTTCTTTTGTCTTAGACGCCGTCCACGTTGTAATTATCTCTGTGTATCCGTTGCGTTAGCACGTTTGTACTTGGGAGTGAAATACAGATTATACAAAGCAAATCTGAGTGAATCAATAAATACTTGCACGAAACACTTATTGATTAACATACAAAACAATATTTCAAGCAAAAATTGTACGGTTTTCGAGAGAATTTACAGTGCTGCAATCAGTTATGGTTATTTTGTTTTTTTTTTATCGAGATGTGACGGTTCTTCAGTTTTTTAAGTGGAATGTTTAACATTTCTTTCCTAATTCAGGTAAAGCATCAAATTTTATGTAAGAAAATTATTATTGTATTATACGAAATACGGTCTAAACTACTAAAATCTTTTAGAAGATATGCAATGCTGAGCAATAGATAATCGTTATTGGCTTCGTGAAACTGACAATCAATATCGTATTGATGGAGTCCGAATGTTATCACCAAATTATCGAACCCTACTCCACTAGAGAATTGTTCGCAGAACAAACGCATTCCGCCTTTCTAGCCGAAACACTCCAGGTCTATTAAAATATGTACAGTTTGTTATGCGTTCACAAATATCCTATCAGCATGATGGTGCTCCGTCGATATGATCCGCAGTCACGGCAAGTATTATATAAAAGAGAATGATGATCTAGTGATCGATTATGACGTACGAAGTATTCGAATTACAAGATGTTAGAAACTCATATCAGATTTCAGTATGTTCGATTTAAAGTCCGTGTAAAGGTTTCTAAATTTAATGTTAAATAAACGTTAGTCGACGGGAAAGATTAAGTTTAATAACATCACCGAGCTTTCTCGAAATGGTGTGATTTTAAGGGGAAATATCTCGTTACGTACGCACTACCGTTCGTGCAAGTGGGAGAGCAGAAGAGAGAAGCCGTATTTTTTGCCAACAGCGCCACGCGTTTAAAGCACGCCATGGCACGGAACGATTGCTGTTGTAACGAAAATAGTCTTCTTTGGAATTCCATTATTTAAGACTTGTAAAACTGTACACAATTTATAAGTTGCGTTTGAATCGGTGAACAGCTTTCTGGGAAATAATTATAATTGTAAAGTATTAGTAATGTAGCGGCACATGAGTTAAAGGACAATTTAAATCATGTTGTTTTGCCTCGGAGTATCAAGATCGTTAGGATACACGTAATGTAATAATAAATAAACTCCGGGTAAAACAATGTCGCCGCTACGTGCAACCGTCAAACAAAGACGAATCTGAATTTTTCGACTCTCCCCCGACCAGTATAAATAAACGGACGCAACCGAAAAGAGTTCAGTTATCAACCAGTTATCTAACCAGTTATCGATCTGCATCTACGAGTATCTATTTAGCATTTATCAGCGATCTTATTTTGCGACTTATGCACTATACGAGCGTCTCTTTTCTAATAATTCTCACGATCAAACATCCTCTACACAAGTTCTCTACAGTAATATATCGTATTGCTTATTATATCGTGCAAAGAACTTTGTTTTATTCTTTATTTATTTATTTATTGTGCGGAACCTACCTCGGTTCAAATCGAATAAAGATTTGTTGTATTTTGCATCGCACGAAATCCATCGTCGCCATTCTCCTTTTCATCGTAAATCATTCCGAGTCGAGTAAACGACTAGATTCTCAATTCTCGTGATTTCCTTTGGGTTAGATCCTTCGCCAGGAAATTTTAAGTGACGATCTTTTATTTTGAAAATCGCGTTTTCGTAACAGCGTACGACTTATCGCAAGATGTCGGCCAAAGCTCCGTTTCACGAAGCCACCGAAGATTCTGCGTCGCCCAGTAGCGTATATCTCTTTAATTGATTTATTTGTGTAATAAATCAATTGTGTCTTTTCACATACAATTTAACGCTTCGTATGAATCCGAAAAGAAATGTTAGACATTCCATTTGATAGCTCGATAAGATGGTAAAGTAATAACACACCGATTACAGCTCTGTATGTCTTTCTGGAAATCGTGCAACCTTTGAAACATTTTTTCGTGCAACAAATAATTCACTTATTAATTCACTGGTCATTTGAAGTCGTCATGTATGAGTCATCGTATGTACAGAATATTATTATAGTCTTTCCTTCAGAAGTTAGGAGTATCGCTATAAAATTCGTCATAATGCGAACGCAAGCAAGATTACATGCACTTATCGCTTCAATTATAAATGAGTGGACTTCTTTCTTTTCTTAAAATTGCACTTATGGAAAATAAGTCATTTTGCTTTTATTATTGATACCTTAGGATTATTAGTGTAATAATGCTAGGTAATTTCATCTAATCGATAAGAACACTGAGAAAAGTTTAGTATATAGTGGACATTCAACCTGTGCAACCTGCATCTACGTTAAAGAAATTACTTCAACGTGCACTATCGATTTTATTTGAATTGTCACTACAATATTACTCGAAAAGATTTTAGAAAAGATTAATTAATCCGAGAGAAATGTTAAATAAATAAATAATAATACAAGGTCTCCTACAACGAGTTTTCGAGATAACGAAATTGTTTGACTTTTTAAGTTTTACATATGATATTAATATATATGATAATTAGTGCCAAATTCCGTTCTTTATTATCGCATATTAATAAATCAGTGCGATTACAGCTATAGTAATTATTAGACTGGTATTACATTCTGTTTTAACGTAGACCAACAGTTGATAAAGATGACTTCGAAAAGTATGATCAATCGCCCTTTGGAATATAGTCTTCGCTTGTTCGGTGTTTGGCCAGATTCTTCTTATCCAATATTAAAAATTATCATTTGGACGACAGTGATGTTAACGTTTCTAGTATTTCAATATTGGTATTGTATTACACATATTAAATCGAGCTTAATTGAATTATTAGATGGATTGAGCATTACTTTATCAAATTCACTCTTTTTCCTCAAATTTACCATTATTTGGCTTCATAAACGGTAAGATATAAATATATCGTATAACCTATTTACTTTTTATAAGTAAATAAACGAAATTTATTCATTAGGTTACGGTTATACTGGATGCGTGTGCGGACGATCAGATCTATGACACGGATTTAACAAATGTTTACTATTTCTTACTAGTTAAACCTGAATCGCAAAACATCGCACCTCATTTTAACGAAAAACACCGCGTTAATATGTTAATGAATTTTTGATTAACAAAAGCCAAAAATAAAAAGTCTGTCGGCTGCATTAACGTTGCTTCGCCTGAGATGTAGGCGTTTAATCTATTATGACTGTCGCGACTGTCGATCGCTCCATCTCTTCTTTCTCTGCTGTCTGTTCTACGTCCGTCGGTGTCGGCAAAATATAACTTGAAAATGTGTATGTGCGTGTGTGTGCGCGCGCGCGCGCGTGTGTGTAAGTGTATATAAATATTTTGTAGCGGTCCCAAATTGTCAAGTTTTATGGAGATTTTATTGTAAACTGCAAACTTCAGACGCGTACTAGCACGCACTCACACATATTTGTCACGTTCATCATGAAAGTTTTTAATTGTGAGCGTCAATTCGTTTCTAATTATACATAAGTTCAAAAAGTTTCTAATTATACATACAACGTCTATTTCTAGAATTATTCAAATCTTTCACTTCTTACATTAATCTTTCATTTTTCTCACATCGTGAACGATTTCAAATAGGAAGTACGCTTGAAAGATGTGGGTTATATATCTTCAGCCGCAACAAATCGGACGAAAGGATCGAATCGATTTGATGCTTGCGTGTAAAGACGACATCGGACGTTCAGTGTTCAGACGACGAACTAATCGTATTCCTACTCGCAAGAAGTTGTGAAGAAGTGGACGAAAAAATCAGTGATTTGGACGACACATTGTACGTATAGCGACGGCATCGGACGACGTGTGATATAACCACTTTCATTTATTTTAACACTTTACCGATCGCTAGCGGTTCCACGGCATACGCACGTTCGACCCGGCAGCTCAGGCGCAGATTCTCCTAGGCGCCGGCTCTGTTTCGGTTTATACTCTCCGATACCATTCTTTTCGTTCATCGCGAACAGTAAATTTTTTAAATCGGTATAAAACTGTGCAAGCTTACGAAGCAACGCAACTGACGCAATTGAGCAAGTTACCTTAGTACTAAATAACAAATTACTGCTCAAATAATGAGATAGATTGCCCGCGACAAAAAGCCGGTTAATAGGATATCGGTTGGTAAGCATCGGCGACAAGAAACCGATTAATCGGCTATCGGTCGGTAAAGTGTTTAAGGCTTTCAATAGGTTAACCGTATATGAACGACGAGCTGACCGTTTGAATACGCATCCAGTATAACAGTATATTCATTTAGATGAGACAACTATCACTACGTCAAAATTACGGTGGCACTGATAATTGAGAAACGTTTAACGAAATTCAATTTTCGGTATATATTTCTTATGCTTGACTTAAAGAATGTTATTTCGCAACAGAACGTTTTACGAAATCCTGACGACTATGTTTGAAGACTGGAATATTGATAATTCTAACGCTCGAAATAAACGAATAATGTCGGATAAGGCTATATTATCTTTCCGCATTTCGAATTTTTTAATTGGTTATTTCGCTATTACTTTCTTCGTATATGCAGGACTTGCTTTAACATTATTTGACGAAGATCAACTTTCATCAGACTCAAAACAAAGGAAGTTTTTAATCAGAATGGAATTTCCATTCACAGCAACAATCTCTCCACGTTATGAGGTTATTCTAGCTATACAGTTTATATTTGAATCAGTCATAGTTTATGGAGCAGCCACGTCGATAGCACTAATTGCAGCATTAGTAAGTAATTCTTTCCTATTATGTTTTCACAAATTGATGTTGTAAGATCTTTAATACTTACTCAAATGTGTAATGCATTTATAACAAAGAGGTAAACAATGCAGATACTATTATTGATGCAGATGCTATTCTATTCAAATTCTTAATTCGAATGTGTAACGTTTGATATATCAATTAATATAACATACGATTACCATATCATTGTGTTGGAATTAAAGTTTATAGCGTTTTTTTTTAGGTGAGATTCAGATACAATACGTAGATTTAGATACACAGATTTTTTGTACATATATTTATTCAACAACGTATTTACATACATACATGTCTTGTGTGACTTAAATTGCTGAGGTGCTATTTTAAACGTGTAGGTTTGTTTGATAAAGAAACGAGTAGTAAAATTGTAATAGTCAATTATATTAAAATCAATGTAAGTACAAGTACAGAAATAGTGTATGCCGATCGTAATCGTCGCTCGCTCGAAACTGATATATCGATAACAATTCAACTCTTCTACTCGCTAACTATTCAACTATTTGACTGTCCTAGAGAGCACGTTCGTCTATTTATATCGACAGGTGTTATAATAAAAATTTCAAAGTTAGAGTTCATATGTAACTCCGGTTGACGATTACAAACAACGGTAATAATATTTTGTCCGGAGTTCGTTTACCTTTATCTAGGCTTTGCTAACTAAAACAACGTTGGTATTCCAAGGCACGATAATATGAGTCTCTCCCGATTCAAATCGTTCGTTGATTTATGTGCCGCCACATCACCCTCTTACCAGTGATAACGTTCTCTTTTTGTTTTTTTTTTTATTTCGTTTGGTTTACAAAGGTTGTCGTAGGTAGATTTTCCAAGCCCAGTATTGAGCTCTACAGTTTTACCCGAAACCTATCTGTAACGGATCAGGAAAGCGGACTCTCCTGTCAGCGCTCGTAACGTAAATATTTCTCGTGTTTTCGTCGCTTGTACTTGCCCGCCCATCGTTTCGCTCGATTTGAATTTCAGACGGCATTAACAGATCGCGACTTTCGGCGCTATGCCGCTCGACGACGAAGACGGATTTTATTCGATCTATGGAGACTGTCACATTTCTAATAAAATAAAAATAAAATTCTTATTCTTATAATTATAATTATATTAAAATTCTGATAAAATTCTTATCTCCGCGTTGTATCACCTTGTATGGCCCGTTGTAAGGTGGTTGTATGGAACTTCGGACGGCGTCGTTACGCAAGAATACATAGGGTGACGACGTGAGTTCGCGGGAGATAAAAACTTTTTTTCGTACCATGTCGTGCGATCGGTTGTGGGTTTTTCTTCAATTCTTTTAACCGGTTCGCGTATTCCGAGTTCGCTTGTTGAACCGTTGGTACAAAAAATTCCGCTGCCAACCGTATTCCAGTGCCGTAAACCATTTTGGCGGCCGTTGCATTCAGGTCCTCCTTAATGGCTGTTCGAATTCTTAATAAAACGATCGGCAAAATTTCGACCCAGTTGCCCGTGTTGCCAGTCGATCCGTGTCATGGCATTTGTCGCTGCTTTCAATTGCCGATGTAAACCATCCCATTGGACGCGGGATGATAGGCCGTCGTGCGCAAATGCTTGATGCCGAGCAACCGGCATAATTCTTCGAATACTTTCGATTCGAATTGGTGTTCTTAGTCGGATGTTATTTTCCAGGGTACGCCAAAACAAGCAATCCATGTAGAATGGGGGGCTGAAGCAACGGTTGACGCTTCCATATCGGCTATGGGTATTGCCTCGGGCCGACGCGAGGAACGGCCGATACACATTAGACAATATCGATATCCTTGAGAGTACGGTTTACAACCGCTTCCACACGCTCGGCTAGCGGCTTTATTCCGTCGGCCTTTACCGTATATCCGAGGAATGTGATTTCCTGCGCGCCGAATTCGCATTTCGCAGGATTTATTACGACACTGTAGTCGTTTAGGCGGTTAAATAGCGTCCGCAAGTGTTCGCAATGTTGCTTCTCGTCTTCCGAAGCTATTAAAAAGTCGTCGATGTACGTGCCACGTAAAAATTCAACAAGTGACTTTAATGTGTCGATTTCCAAACAGGAGATCGAGTTCTTTTATTTTTGCTCAATTGGTACAATAATTAAGTGGTAACAATGATAGACCTTTAATATTCAGGCTGGCTCGGACCTATTCAGACTAACTTGGACGATGTTGGGAGGAGTATTTATATCCTTTATTCGTTGGAGTGGGAAAAGGCTCTTGTTGTATATTTCTGAGATCGGGTAGAGTGACCAGGTGCTACACCGGTGGTCACTCGTGATAAGGCGTTTGGATTTTAATATCTTATCGCGTTACTAGTTGAATTTCACCTGTGACATACGCGTAGACGAAAGCTAGGCCTCTCGTGATTTCGTCAGCGAATCGCTGACACGTTTGCGCGGCATTCCGAAGTCCAAACATCGTATTCACTGCTTCGTCCGAAGGGTGTCGTGATCGCTGTTTTTTCAACGTCTTCGAGCGCGATTGGTATTTGATGGCAAACACGGAAGAGGTCGATCTTAGAAAAGATATGCTTACCGTGCAAATGTTGCGCAAAGTTTTCGATATGCGACGTGTGAGTACCTGTCGGGTACGGTGCGGGCGTTCAACGCACGGTAGTCGCCGCAAGCTCGTAGGCCTCTATCTTTCTTGGGTACGACGTGCAGGGGCGATGCCCATGGACTCTTTGATAGCCTCCTTGTTCCATCGTCATTTCAAACTCCGACTTCACTTGAGTCGGTCGGGGGCGAGACGTCGAGGTTTGCCGAAAACGAGGGTGCCGGGAGTGATTTTGATGTGGTCTACCACACCGTGTCGAATTTTCTTCGGTGATACGTCGATTCACTGAATTGTCTTGATCGATACAGCTTCAGTCGTGGTCGTGTATCCTGCCGATGATAGGTTGGTGGTTTAGTCGATGAGTTGTCGATTTCGAGGGTCGATCAGTCACCCCTAGTGGCTTAGGAAGCCACCCCCATAATAGGCGTGTTAACGTCCCCAACCGTGAAACGCCATTTGAATGTTCGTCGAAGCAACAGGTCGGGGGTCACTAGGGTGGTGCCGTAAGTCGGTTTGTACGTGTCTTTGTTCGCGGATCCGCGTGACTTATTGCACGGGTACACGCAAATCCCGACTCTAAGCTGTCGTCGCACGCCGCGTTTACAGACGTCTAATCCCATTTCCGTGCTTACAGTTGCAAGAAGTTCGGCACTTTTGTGCTCGGTCTCCAAAGATCGCGTGGTAATAGCATAGGCCGGTCGATCGTGTCCTTTCTCGAGAACGTGAACGTCGGCGTCTCAAGCGTGATCGTGGATGGCGACGGCTATCGAGGCTCCACGCGTCTATTCGCTCTACTAACCGACATAGCAGCTTGTGTATCGGGCCCGAGCTGTGGTTATGCCATTCGCCATCAGTTCTTTCTGCTTCGACGGCGGCAATTCGTCCCGTCTCAGGCCGAATTTCATGTATCAGATCACCCATACGAATTAAGGGGGTAGCGAGTTTCTTTAGGTCCCGATAAAATTGAGACGGCGTACTGTTGCCCATTTCTTCGCACTTCAAAAACTTGCGCACTCTTGCATTATCTGAGTCGGCGAGCCTTGTACTCAGTTCCTTCTTTAATCGTTCGTACTGCCCCGCCTTCGGCGGATCGAGCAGTACGTTCCGAACCAGCTGGAGTTGCTGCTCAGTAAGACTCGCAACAGCGATATGAAATTTAACTTGCTGGTAATACGGGCAACTTCGAACCGTGATTCCAATACCAGAAACCGCAGTGTCACGCCGTGAGCGCAGAGCGGTGTGCTCATCAAGCGTATGCTGTCCGTTGCATCCGTCGCGATTACGTCCTGATTGGCACTCGCAATTTCGAATGTAACACGTTCACCTCTTTACACTTTTGTATTACCGTTGGGATCACCAATTTGAGATGCCATTTTAAACGTGTTGGTTTGTTTTATAAAGAAATGAGTGGTAAAATTGTAATAGTCAATTACATTAAAATCATGTAAGTACAAATATAGAAATAGTGTATGCCGGTCGTAATCGTCGCTCGCTCGAAACTCATATTATCGATAACAATTTAACTATTCTACTTGCCAACTATTCAACTATTATATCGACAGATGTTATTATAAAAAGTTCAAAGTTAGAGTTCACATGTAACTCCGGTTGACGATTACAAACAACGGCAATAATATTTTGTCCGGTATTCGTTTACCTTTAGGCTTTGCAAACCAAAACAACGTTGGTATTCCAAGGCACAATAATATGAGTTTCTGCCGATTCAAATCATCCGTTGGCTCATGTGCCGCTACAGTCCTTTCAATTAGTGTTACGATTTGGTCATCATCAACGACTGTAGGCCACCTCATCAACATATCCACTTCTGAATTGGATTAACTCTGGAAGGTATTCTCACCTCCAGTACTATTTGTATAAACGGTACATTTTTCCTCTTTTGTATTAAAAGAGCATCAAACGACGAAAATGTACCTCGTTTCCTTACATCTTTACTTATAAATACACTTGAAACTTGTAACATAGAATTCACAAATACATGCATAAACAACCGAGGGCGGCGCGTTTAAATATCATTTTTCATGATATGAATATATATGATTCATTTGTATTATAAACGTAACCGTTTCAAATGCCGTCATTCAAAAACGCAGCGAACTTGTTACGATTTAATACAGAAAATTAAATTTTGTATTTATGGTGTTTCACAAATGTTTGTAAATGTCGCCAATACATAATGTGTTCGACGAATTAAAAATTAGACGAAATTGTCATAGATTCTTAAATGAAATACGAAGAAGCAATTTTTTTGACTAATAATAATATTGTACTTTCTGAACAATCGATCATATTTTGCGTAGTTACGGATCAAATTCAGCTATAAATAATTCCTACGAAGTAACTAGGCACTGATTTACTCGAATACAATGATTGTTTCGGAATTATTTTATTATTTAGCTATCGAAAATAAAATTTTCTATATATTTTATTTAAAAAAATTTTTCCCAATATAATTTCTGAAACAATTTCTCTAAACAATGTCAACATCGGAAATACATTCTATAATCTTGTTATTAATAGATAATTGAAGAGAAAACAATCCTGACTCTGTTAGCGAATGTTATGATATAAAATAATTCTGCGCGTGAAATTAAGAAGAATGTAAAAATTAAAATTGTCTGTAACAGATGGTTTCTTATTATTACAAATAATTCTCTTAACGATCTCCGCGCCATTTCGCGATTTTAAAATGCCACTCGCTTGTTTTTCTATTTACGCACCATTTTAATCGACAACAAAAAAAAAAAGGTATACATATGTCCACATAAACGACAAAGACAGAATGGAATTCTTTATGCAGCTATCTCTCTCTTTCTCTGTATGTGCGATTATTATACGAAAACTGATCCAAAGATTTAATACGATATTTCTCTTTCCCAACCTTTACCGTAATCTGAGTCTAGGTTAAACGCTATATGTCGCAGTATTACGCGAAATTACAAATAATTTCAATAATATAATTTCGTCCATGTTCACAGTTCCAAACACATAGTTTACTCTAATGTATCAGTAGTCACCGAATGTCATATAGAGATGTTAATATATGCCTCGAGCTGAAGTGAATGCCCCCATTTGTATCAAGATTTGCGTTGATGCGGTAAAAGCTAACAATTTCATCTATCCTCTGGTTACGTCACTTGCAGGATAGCAGGTAGATAATTTAGTAATTTTTTGTTTCGACTTCTGATTGTATCATTCATCTGGGAGATCAAAGATCTGCTAATTCATTGATCTCTTTTACCGGATAAGCTACTACATCTATTCGGTGAAACTTGAGCTGTGTTTATTATTATGCACCACTCACTCTTCTGCGAACAAAAGGCGCTTAGCCATTCTGTAGGTCCCAGTTAGCACCGCGAGAAAATAAGGTGAGAGAGATCAAGTAAAATAGACACGTCAATTCTACCATGGAGTTTGATCTATGCGAAAAGGTTAGGAAATCTCGCACCGTTATAGCTGACAGTATACATATAAACATGCTAATGATAATTATCGACAATTTATTGATACAACACGTACGCGGCAATGATTGGTAGAAAATTTAATAAGTAACTCTACAAGTCAAATTGGGATGGAACTAAATAAATGAAATAAAAAAAATGCACAGGTTCTAGGTTATGTTTATTAGTTCCTAACATTCAGAAGTTGGCCTAAATATCTCTGAAACGCGATATCTTCCTAGATGAAAGATATACAGAACAGAAAGAACCATATACTCCTTCCACTGCTTTTTAAAAGATAAGAGCATTTCGATAACCAAAGCAAAACGTTGGACGAACCAGTCGATGCTACAGTTTAAATATATCTTTTTTATATATTGTAATTTATTTTCCTGTACCCTTACAATTTTCTATTGTTTTACTTTTTATTTCATTCGTATACGTATGTATGTACGTGAATATCTGTTGGAATACAACGATATTACAATCATGGACACAAACACCCTTATACAGACGCCTACACAGGCATTTGAACAGGACACTTACACGGGTCATACTCATTACTGTATAGAGAGGGGGGTTCAAAAATCTTCAAGGAATCATGGGTCACTACCTACAGTCAGTCTGAGAGTAACTAGCCAACTGTCAACAATTCATAAATTCCTTATCTGCATACTTTGTTAATCATTCACTTATATGTTAAATATATTTAGTTCTGTAATTCTGTTTAACAACCGAATATTAGCCGTGATTTAGTACTCAAGCTATCATCGATGTTTATATATAAATATCGATAAGATAAAAGCAAAAATGAAATTTATTGATAGCAAAAAAAGATATATGGTCCGTGCGGTGAAAATGCAACAGCAGCTCGAGCCATCTATATCGAAACGGATCCTTAACGAAATCAGCCATCTCGGTGGACATTCCAGGAACTTTGTAAATCGCTTGGAGATACTAGAAGTTTTAATGTTACCAACGTAACGTATCCAAGACTGTTATATCTGACGAAAATACTATCGTAGTTCTAGCAACGGTAACAAAAATTATCAGATTTCACGAGGGTCTAGCATTAGCAAAAGAAGCGTACTTCGAATCCTTCACAATGAAATATATCACCTAATTTCTCATCAGGAGCTGCACGGAACGAATCCGCCCAGTGTTTTCTAGATCAATGACACAATGATGATTTTTTTTACAAAAAATGTTACTTATCGAGGAGGCAATATTTAGTAATCGCGGGGACATTAATTTGAGAAACGTGCGCAACTGGACACTACAAAAACCTCATTGACTTAAAGAAGTTGGCCACCAATGTCAATGGAGCGTTAATAGTAAAAGTAATATGTAGTGTGGTATACTCGGCAACCAATTGATACTTTATTAATGAACGATCTCTTACTTTAGAGAATACCTCACCGATTTTGGAGACCTTGAAATATCTTGTCAAGATCAACATTCTAAATAACTTTTCGCTATACATATTATCGCCGCTCGGCTTTAGTATCCACGATATTCATAAAAAATTTAATTGAATTCATTTTCCGTTATACATCTCTTTGGCATATAGGTGACCGCATTACATGTACATAGTTCAATCCAAGATTAACTCATTGATGCTAATCGTTTTTAATATAAATTAGGGAAAATCAATCGGCTGATAATGTTTATTTAATTCGATTTTTTAAGCATAGTGTGTAGCTGTGTAAGTAAATTCGATTACCACGATTTAATATTATTTACATGTACTACCAAACATATTGTTGTGTATAACTCAACAACTAAGACACTATGCAGTTATCACTAGGTTCCACATGGAAATGTATACAGTTTATATACATTATCTTACATCATCTTGATCAGTTGAAAATCAAAATTAAGTAGAACATTCTATATATTGGCAAATTCATCGAAAATTATTTCTCGCTGTCATTGCCGGGCGTTTAATGGTGGTCGGATATTATTCTAACTAACCCCTATTCTAACCCCTAGCCTTTCTGAAGCGCGGCGCTATTCCAAATATTCCAGATGATTGTGCTCTAATTACTTTCGCGACAACTGATTGGATTCAAAATTTGTCGCACCTTTCTAAACCGCGACACTATCTTGAATTTCCAAACTGTTGTGTCTTTGATATTCTAATTCATAACCGTATGAGTAGCGTTGACAAGCGTATCGATGCAACTGGTAAGTAGACTCCACGTTTCGGTTTACCCGCTATGTGCAAAAGTACTAGCACAGAAAGGAGTAAAGTTTTTTTCAATGTCCTCTTGATTGTTGAATTGATGTTTTATTCGAGCAGTACATATGCTGAAGGTCCGAAATTGAATAAGAATATTACAATGTTTAAATTCTCACCTTGTTTATGTGTATAGTCGACCACACTCTTGGAATATTATAATAAGTTAATATTATTGTTTGAAGACTATAATTCGTTGACAATTAACACAAAGAACTAAACTGACTGACTGATAATTGAAAACTCTCAACTCAAAAGAACTCTGCTAACTGCTCGACAACTTGAACTCCCTGCTTGATGATTTGAACTTGAACTGTGGCTACGCTTATTTATACAAAAAGATATCATGGAATAATTGTCACGTGACGAGTTATTCCATGAATACGCGGAGTTTCGACATGTAATTACTCCCGCAGACGCTGCAATCTTTATTTTTGCTGATGTCCTTCCAAGAGGTGTTAGGATTTCCTTTCTTCGCTGATGTCGCTTTCATGGAACTGTTTTGGACCTTTTCCTTTCTGAAGTCTTTGTTAATGCATTCCTCTTAGAATTTTTATTTCCGCTAATGATGAGTCGTACTTTCCTTGACCTGATGTTGCCTTTTGCTGATACCGATGTTTGATTCTTTGGCGCGTGACAGTTACTTGTTTCTGCTGATGTTATGTGAGAAGGTCATTAGTCCCTCGACTTATGTTGTCTGCTTATCATACGGTGTATCGTGGTGGGGAGGGTACGCGCAAGGCGTCGCGTGTCAGCGGATGTCTCGTCGTTCCATGTTTCGATTTCGATATTCTTAGATCAGATTTTAATAAGTATTTTGTACGTGTCGTATCTTTTATTTCTCTTGAGTTTTCTGTTTTTAATTCCATTTGCCTAAATTTTTGGTTCGCGCTGTTTACGAGTTATGGCGTGTTCCTTTTCTGTCTCACGTTACAATTCGGATGGAGCGCGAGACGTGACATCACAATTCAACGTTCTCCGATACTTTGGCATAAAAAATATAGCATATCATTTGAAATAACGAAGTTGACCTTAAAATTTCCGAAACATCTCCACGTATAAAAAGGTACATGCACTACATAATATGGCTTTCCAAACTGTACAATTATTCTGTACTATATTTTTTCATACAACGCGCTTTTTAGAAGTTATTCGAGGTTTGGAAATTGCTTACGTGGGTCAGCTTGTGTATTGAATGTCAATAGTTATTGCTTACAAACATTTATATGTCGTTGGCATTCGTTAAAATCGGCACCATCTTTTTCATATTTTAGCTGCTGACATTTTCGTCTGAATTTTAGCCGTGTACAACATTATTATACTTAAAATATTAGACGCTTCAAATATTACAGGTGTCATATTATTGATATTTATGCGATATTTTTCAATAACCAGCTGGAGATTTTTTTACGTTTCAGATATTACACGTTGGTAGTCAGATTGACTTACTTTGCTGCAAATTGACAGAAATTTCTCATAATTGTGAAAAAGAAAAATTGCAGAAACATATAATAGATGACATCGTTGGAAGACATCAACGAATCATACAATTCTCAAAGAATATTGAGAAAATCTTCACTTACATATCGTTATGTCAATTTGTATCGAATATGTTAGTGATCTGTTTCATAAGTTTCATTTTGGTGGTCGTAAGTGAATTTGACTTATGATTAACAGTATCATCGATAGATAATTGAACTGAGTGTATATAAAACAAATGACTTTCATTGATAACAGTCTTCACATATGGACCAAGCGACTGTGTTAATAATGAAATGCTTTCCGTATTACATCGCTGTTAATTGCGAAGCATTTATATTATGTTATACTGGCGAATATCTTACTTCTAAGGTAAGAAATGGAAATACAAGAAATAAAGCAAAATAAACTGCTACATACGACGTAATAATTTACTAATACTTATATACTTTGTTTTCAGAGCGAAGACATTACTAAATCTGTATATAATTTTCTTTGGTACGAATTAAAACCTCAAAATGCTCGTGTTATATTATTAATCATATTGCGATCACAGGGAAAATTAACATTAACAGCGGGAAAGTTTCTTTGCCTTTCTCTCGAGGCATTTGCGAATGTAAGACACTTGAGTTTATAATATGAAATGAATATATATAAAATAAGAATGTACCTACGTTCCGATTTTATTATTTTTTTTTTAATTTTGGTAATTAGTTTCTGTGTAAACGGATATTTTGTTTGTATGTAATTATAGTAAATTAAAATTTTTAGATGTTAAAAGCATCTGCTTCGTACGTGTCTGTTTTGTACGCAATGTACTGATTTGTTGAAAAATCGTTTCAAAGTTTTATAGGTTTCATTTGAGCACGGAAAATTTTAACAAAAGTATCATGTTAATAGACTGATACGTTTGATTTTCTTTGTAGAGATATGTAAATAGAAGAACTTGAACGTAATTAATCGACTAAAATTTCAGTTATTTAATTTCCCTAATATTTCACAAAATAAATGCACAAAAGAAAGATATCCCAAATAATAAAGTTTGTATAAACTGCTTTATTTAAAGCGAATCGTGATATACGTTTACAGTGTATTCTCAAATTATTCGCGAATAACTGCGTGTATGTGAAGCATTACCACTTTTCATGGCTAAAATGTAACCAAATAAATTAATTCTAAAACGATACATACATAACATTGGTCATTATTGACAGTATTATTAATCGCGCGTGGTCTATATCGAAATACGATACAGATTACGTCTTCGTGAATGGCACAAATTTTTCAATTTGTCCGCTGTACAGTAAGGCGTTCTAATCGCTGTGTTAATTGCGTATATAATGTATATACGTGAAATATGACCGTAGCGTACAACGAAATATAGATTGTTTTCAATAAAGCTTATGACGTTATGTTATGACGTGAATAGCCTTTCACGAGTGTTGTCAGATCTAAATATACGACCATGGTTGAGTCTAATTACACGGCATTATAATACGCTACTTGGTCGAATATAGAAAAATGTAGTACAAGCGAAAGGGGAAGAAATCCAAAGTCTTGATTGAAAACATGTCAGTGAGTGAGACAATACAAATGTAACGGTGAACCTTTTTTGTTGTTCATTTTTGTTCTATTAACCTTTGACCACTGTTGATGAGAGGTTTTTTTGATTGAAACACAGACCAAGCACCATAATACCACCTTCCTTGGAGTATATTTACTTATTTAACAACATTAACTTATCTCCTTTCTTATTAGATATTATTATTACTATGATTATTAAATATGTTATCAAGTTCTCAGCAAGTTTCCTTACTTGTAAATAGTATAATTGGCTAGAGATGGAAAATACACCGATTTCCTAGGTGGAGAACCACTCGAGTTACAGAGCTGGTACTTTGCTGCTTAAAGGGCCGTTTCTTTTTTATTTATGTGGTTTAACTTTTTCTTTCATAATTGCTACATTTAAAACAGATTACTAACACTAAACCTACCGGCACTTCGTGTATACCTATTCCTACCGTGTGCGGTTAAAATGACCGGTGATTAAAGAAGTAATAGTTTTTATGATTTAACTTAGATAATGGATAATTTATAACTAAATGTATAATAAAATGAACTTTCATAAAATTTCGTCCAAATTTACTTTTGTTTAATTTCAATTATAGACTTAAATAGAATTACATTTTTATTTATATAGAGATATATCTTATTCAACTTTGCTGCATTTTTTATAAATTATCTTATTATCAAATGCACATTTGCCGCATAAATATTTCCCGCATCTTAAACAAATTTTCGTAATTTTGTAACATTTACAATATTTACTTGACAAGCTTTTGTAGTAATAAATCTGAACTTGTTGATAGTTTTATTGCACAGTTTTCTTCCCGCGATTCTTTATATAAAAGTAATGTATCCACTAGGTTTATAACAATTTTGTGAATTCTCTGTAAATTGGCCCCATACTGTAGATACAATTGCAAATTTATTGGTTCGTAAACGTTGGCTTCTTTCGTTCTTCTTATCAAATCGTACAAACCTCATAATTTCAGCAGAGTCATTTCTGCTCATTGTTTTTGAAAAAAATACAGGCCTCCAAATTTTATTCCACAAATATGAGACATGTAAATTTTTTGCCTGATATGCACCGCGGGCATATAGCAGAGCAATAAATGCATCTAGTTTTGTTCCATCTAGCTCCCTCTTATTCCCCAATACTCTAAATACTTCTTCTTCTGTACATTTTATTATATGATTCCTGATCCCTGATACGATGATCAATGATAAGATAAAATGCCGCCTTTACTTGTCCTTTCATTATATGCCGTTTAACATATCCCTAAAAATATTATGAACTGATATCCTGCCAGGTTTAGCACTTGCATCTATTTCTTTCCAAACTGTTTCATCGGGCCCAGTTTCACTCTCTGCTGGGGAGCACGAGGCGGGTACGGGTTCCCAGCTTCCAGTGTGCAAGAACAGGTGGTGCATCCTGTGGGGGCTCGGGGAGGGTCAAAAGGACCAGCTGGGATCTCCCTGTGGCGGGTGGCCGGCGCGGCGCGGCGGCGGTAGAGGCGCGAGATCCGACGACGAAATGTCGTCGTGTTCTTCCTCGGCCGTTGCGAGTGCGCTCGGCAAGCGGGCGTACCGGAAGATTTCCGGGTCAGCGGCGAATATCGCCCCGTCACCGACGGCCGCAGCGGGGGAGGGGGGAGGAGAGCGGGCGTCGAACGCTGCGGGGAAGCACGGACGCGGGGGATCCGGACTCCTCGCTGTTGTCCGCTCCCACTAAGAAGAAGGGGGGAAGCGCCGGAGACGGGGCGGACAGCGACACCAGCACCGACACCGAGACCGCGGCTGCGGTCGCCTCCGCTTCCGTTACCGGTCCTGACCCGCTGCAGTCGCTGGCGCAACTTTCGCGCGCGAGGGTCGGCTACACGACCGCCGACCTCGGGGCCGAAATCATGAGGGAGATGGAGGAGGTTGAAAGGATCGTCTCCACCTCCAAGAACCTGAAGGGGACGTGCGTGAGGCGATTGAGGTTGGCCTCGCGGAGGGCCAGAGCGTCTAGCGCTGAGCTTCAACAGCACACGGTCACCACCTCTGCCGTCGCCTCGACTATGGCCGGCCTCTGCCACTCCCGCATCCGCGACGCCGCCGCGGGCGAAGACGACGCGCGGAGTGACAACATTAAGATCGTGCCGGTCAACAAAGAAGCGGTCTTGGAAGACGCGGAACCGGTACGCGATGAGGAACAGAAGGACGGCGCATACCTGCGGAGGAGGGTGCGCTATCTGTAGAGCGAGGTCAGTCGCCTCCAAGAGGTGGTGGAGCGGCTGACAAAGGAACGCTCGGAGAGGGCAGGAAAAGACGTCAAGATCGACAGGGAAAGACAAGAGGTGGGGATCATCCCTACGAGGGGGCCGAAGGTATATGCCCCTGGAACCCCAACGGGAGTAATGGGTCCCCCTCCACCACCTCCACCTCCTCCACATCCCCGACCAACGTCGTGCCGTCTCCGCTGTCCCGGAGGAGCGGGGAGCAATGGAGGTAAAGGGAATACGAAGAAAGATGGCCCAGGTCCTCGAGACCCGTTCGAGGGTCTCAAGATTCTACTCCTCCGTAAGTTGGAGGAGTGGTGGCGGGAAATTAAGCCCAGGGGCGCGTTCCCCCCCGCTACGAACATTACCGCCGCTGCAAGAACCGCGCTAGCGCGGTCGCAGTCGGCGAGAGACACCTCGCGGTCGACCGCGGAGACGTCGGCCGATAAGGACGGATTTATCACCGTCGTGAGACGAGGAAGAGGACGAGCGGGTCGTAGGAGCAGAAGGCCAATGGCGCAACATCCTCCAGCGGTCCATGCGGCAACATGGGCGCTGGGGCCGGGAGTCGGATACCGTCGTCCTTGCCATCGTCGACATTGCGAGCAGGGGTCCCGGCACCCGGGGCGGCAGCCGGCGATGGCGGATCGGGGTTGAGGTCTTTCGCTGAGGTGGGCGCTCGTCCTCCGGTGCGTCCCCGCACGGGGAGATATTCCTCACGGGTAGAGAGTGGCGGTGGCGGAGCGGAAATTTCCGTTACGGGGAAGGGACGTTACGCTAATGGGCGAGACGCGCACGCTCGCGGTAAAGAATTGCCTGGACTTCCTCGACCCCCACGGTGTGGCGCGGTATCGCTCACCGTGAGAGACGGCTCGGGCTTCTCGTACAGGGACGCGATGTCGGTGGTGAAGAGGAAAGTCAAGTTTTCTGGTCATCGCAGAGTTAAGACCGAGGTGGGCGATCACGAGCGCGCTGTTGTTCGACATATCGGGCCAGGACGCTGGGAGCAAGGCATCGCGACAGGCTGAGCGGATGGCGGCCACGCTGAAGGCTTTGCCAGCGAAGGTAACCGTGCCACGAAGGACGGCCGAGTTAAGAGTGACCGGACTGGACGACTCGGTCACCTCGGAGGACGTGGCGGCCGCCGTTGCCGAGGCCAGGGGCTGCCGCGCCGACGAGGTCAGCGTCGGGGTCATACGCTCCGCTCCTCGGGGCCTGGGATCGGTGTGGCTGCGCTGCACGCTAACGGCGGCCAGGAAAATCAGCGGTAGAAGAGACGCCCGTTCAGGGGGTAGGCTCAACGTAGGTTGGGCAACGGCAAGGGTTTCCCCTCTCCCGGCGCGCCGACTCCAATGCTTCAGGTGCATGGAGTCGGGTCACGTGCGCCGGGACTGCGCATCTGCGGTCGATCGGTCGGAGCGCTGCTACCGATGCGGGATTGAAGGACATCGCGCCAGGGACTCGGCGCGAATACCTAAGTGTCCGGTGTGCGCGGATCTTGGACTACCCGCTTCACACCGTATGGGGTCACCGGTATGCAAACCGCCGGCCCGTAAGAAGAGGGCCTCATAGAAGGCAAGGACCGCCCAGGCGACGGCGGGGACGCGGCGAAGAACAAGGAAACGTCGCCGTCGTCAACCGGTTCCACGGTGGCCAGAACTGGGGATTGCAAAGTCGGTCGCGTCGACTGCGAGAGCAACGGCCTGGAGGAGGTCATGGAGACGGAGCCTTCCCCCACATAAGTGGAGGAAGAAGAAGCGGATGGACGCTCCTACAACCTCAACCACTCCCGCCGGGCTCAGGACTTATTGTTCCAGTGCCTGGTGGAGCGGGAAATCGGCCTGGCGGCGGTGGCCGAACCGTACAGCATTTCTGATGCGTCACGAGGCGCCGGGGACCTGTTTGGCTCGGTCGACATATTCTGGACTGGGATCGCGGAGAGCCCCCATGCTCGGTGATCCAACGAGGACGGGGCTACGTGGCCGTGAAATGGGGCGACGTGGCGGTGGTTGCCGTCTACGTGTAGCCCAATATCAGCCGGACGGAATACGCCTCCTTCCTGGACGGAGTCGCAGCTTGTGCGAGGCACTTGGACGCCTGTGCGTCACTGATCCTCGGGAAATTTAACGCTCACTCCACGACCTGGGGTTCCCGTAGGACCAATGGAAGGGGGCGCGCCGTCGAGGACTGGGCGGCAGCGCTCGACCTCCGGCTCGTCAACCGGGGGTCTTCCAGCATGTGCGTGGCGTGGCGGGGCGAGTCCATAGTGGATCTCACGTGGGCAAACCCTGCCGCCTCCGGCCGTATTGCGGGGTGGGAGGTATGCCCGGAGGAGACACTTTCGGACCACTTCTACATCTTGATGGACGTGGTTTTTGGCGACGCAAAAGACGACCGTCCGTCCGTGGCGCGCGGGCACGGCGGCGCATCGGAAGGGAGAAGGAACTTCCAGCGCTGGGCCGCCACCCGCTGCGACGTGGACCTCATGGCAGCGGCTGCCCTGGCCGTCGCCTGGGTGGAAATACCTCGGACGGACGAGAACGCGGAAGCGGGAGCGGTCCGGCTGAGGCGCGATAGGCGCGCGATCTGTGACTCGTGCATGCCGCGGTCGGGGAGCCCGCACTGCGTTGGCGCGGTGTACTGGTGGCCCGGGGAAATCGCTCATCTCCGTGAAGAGTGCACCCGCGCCCGGCGCCGGTACACCAGATCCCGCCGCAGGCGGGGTGTGGACGAAGTCACGGTGGCTCGCGCGTACGGGCAGCATCATCAAGGAAGCGAAGAGGCGGGCCTGGGACGAACTCCTGGCCACCCTCGAATCCGATCCCTGGGGGCGCCCTTACAGAATGGTATTGAACAAACTCCGTCCTTGGGCGCCTCCCGCGACGGAGAGCATGGACCCTCGGTTCCTAGAGGAGGTCGTCGGCGCCCTTGTAACGTCGATTCACATGACAGACCAAGTCATACACCGCGAGCCGGATGACGCCCAGATGTCTACACATCCTTGGCGCGTACATTCAATAGTCCCAAGTACCCACCGGGGATCTTGGAATTTTCATAGTCAAAGTCCTTCGGACCAAGCGAGTATCTCTTGTCGAAGGGCCTCCTTTCATGTTTATCATCTACAACAGTTTAATACGGAAAAGTTGGTTTTTACTCACGTCCTGTATGTTCGTTAGCAACTTTCTCACGAGGGCGGCTAAAACCCTTCTTGGTCCATCAACCTTCTTATTACCCAATCGGGAACGATATCCACTGCCCTCACTTCCATAACCAGAATTGTCATCAGTAAATCCGATAGTTCCGTGTCCTTAGCCACACCCACCCCTAGTTTTCCTCAGAGACAGTATCGTTAGGAAAATTTATTCTGTCTGTACTCTTAGAATAGTTAACACATCTTTAACTGTCTCTATCCTTATAACAGTCGCGTGGTTGGAGTGAGTTGCGATATACGTGTGTTAATTCAGTGTATATTTCATTGCGATTGCTGAAATTATATTAAACTTTGATTAAAACAAAGTTAATAGTTGTGTTACGACTCAACTACATTTTATTTTATCACCCAACCCTAAAGTTTACGTGACACCCTGTTCTCGGGAGTGGCCGACGAGGAAGCGAGCACAGTAGGCGAAGAGCGAATGCCGCAACCGCCGGAGGAGGAGGAAGAGCCACCGCACATCAGGGAATAAGGGTCCTTGAGGCCGTCCTTCCGAATTGGGACGTTTGGTTGGGCAGTGGCGGGCCCCCGCTGACCTACATGGTGACGCGGGTACTCACCGGGCACGGGTGCTTCGGTGAGTACTTGCATCGAATCGGGAAAGAGGCGACTGTGCGTTGCCACCACTGCGCTGCGGCCGTGGACTCGGCGCAGCACACGCTGGAGTACTGCCCGGCGTGGGCGACGCCGCGCCACTCCCTCATCACGGAAATAGGTTGGGACCTCTCGCCGCCGGCGATCATCGAGACATTGCTGGCAAGCGAGAGAGGTAGGAGGGCCGTGACCTCCTTCTGCAAGCAGGTCATGCTTCGGAAGGAGGCGGCGGAGCGGGTGAGGGAGCGGGGCTCCTACCCTGAGAGGATCGACCGGCGGGGCCGCGTCAGAGGGCCGTGGACGCGACTTGGCGCGGCGCGCTAGGGCCGCTGCGTGCCCCGCTGTGGTCTTTTAAAAACCTTGGCGCTGATGCGTCCAGCGCCCAGGACCGTCAAGCAGTCCGGTATGGAACCCGGACTGCCTTGCACGGCGGCTCCGGCAAAGAGGCGCGATGTGACATGGCCGCACACTGCGCCACTAAGGGATGTATTATTGTGCGCGAGAGTACCACCCGCTGTGTCGCGTGCAGCGGTTCCCGGGTCTCCCCCGATCGCACCTGTGACGGTCATCGTGGAGGTTTTAGCCGGTACGAATCCGGCACTACCCGGCGTCCTCCTCCTGGAGAGCGTGGGGCACCTATGAAGGTTTCCTCCACAAAAAAAAAAGAAAGTTTCACTCTCTGTTATCAACGATAATTTCTTTCCTTTTTGCCCTTACGTAAACGCTTATTTATAATATTCAACTCTAATTCAGTTGTAAATAGCTTTTCATGTGTTTCCATGCCGTTTTTAGTTGCGGAAGTTTCTTGTTCATCGCACACTGAACAGTTTCCTTCTAGGCCCGCTATTTTTTTTTTTTTTTTTTATAATTTTTTTCTTTAAAAATCTTGACATTTCTAGGGTAAATATTTATCACAGAATAATACAATGTACGGAGTACAAAATAATTGTCAAATTTGATATACTTTACTTTTCCTTTTATAACAACTTTACAAAAAACGCTCTGAGATGCTTTCTGCCCGAGTTTTAGAAATAACAAGTTTAAATGTCGACTAATTGACTAACAAACCGAGATGTATTCTAGCCGAAAAGGCAATAACAAGTAAAAATATGATCTGTGACGGCCATATTTATACGAAAATATTGATTAGTATTGACCATTCTCCACCAACGGTTACACGAGGGTAGAGTTAGGAAAGTTTTTCCCGTATTTTATAGCAATGAGCAATTAACCCTATGAGACTTCTCGGCTTTTAAAATGTTTGTAACAATAGACTGTAAAAAATGCTAAATTTTGTAGCGGTTCCTTAGGATTATTATGGGCATGATTTGATATGTCTTGATAGCTAGTGGCTATCTTGATCGAGGGATGGATTGTTTTATGGCAAGATTATTAGTTGTTATTATTTGTTATGACTGATTTTGTTTGTCATCTGACCTTGAGATAGCTTTTTCTTTGTACTGATTGCATTTATTTTAACAATAACTGTTGAGGTTATTGTGGTTGTATGGATTAAAGAACATGTGGATAAATTGTAAAAGTAGCAAATATGTTTAATGAGTACAAGTGGATACAAGTATGAATACAGTTGGTCTAGATCCGCACGCTGGCAGTGTTACCCTGAGACTGAAAAAACCCGAAGCCAACGTCGTCTCTCTAAAACATATGGTCTGCCATCGTCGCTGGTCTATTGTCTATGCACTCTCAATGGCTTCAGTGACTGAGGAAACTAAACAGTACAGATGCAGAGTTTTTCTAGAAGTGCTGACCACTTCAACAATAACTAAAATATTTTGTTGGTCGGTCAAAATGACCGCTTACGGTAGGCAAGGCAGAGTACAAATTTTTCTCAGCAAATAAAAGAGCAAACTAAAATTAAATACCGAAAAATATATTGTATGCATATTTTAGGAAAAGTCAGAGATTATGAAGCGGCATGATAAAGTTTAAATATGGTTACATTTGCATAGAAGTCGCGAGATCGGTCAATTTGACCGCACCGGTAGGTTTAGTGGTAAAGCTAGCAGTTTTCAGGAAATTACAAGACAAAGTTTTTGTGCCCCGTCATTAAGATCTTTGTATCCCTTTCACACTGATTTTAATTTTTATAAAAGAGATACGTGTCGAAAGTTTATTCATACATAACTTTCGTTAAACTTGATGAAATTTGAAATGTCATGTTACTCTTTAACTATAGGTACATTCCGGTGACTTGTGTATAATATTGTGTATCATTGCACATGAGATCGTTCTTGAATAAACATTTTATCATAACACCAGAGAATGTAATATATATATTGTATAACGTAGTTAATGTATAGTGATAGATCCTGACGTTAGCGCTTCGCACATAACTTGTCGCTAGGTCACCGCTTTCCTTGGCACTTACAGTGGCTCACGAAAGTATTCGAACGCTGTAACACTGTTGATAGTTTGTCATCTTCCTTTGCACCGAATGTAAACATCATTGGCAAATGAAAATTATTGGTACGTTCACTTGATGTTAGGATATCGTTTCAGTAACAGTAACGTAAAAGTGTGCACAACAGTATTTAAAATGAATGCCAAAAAGTCTGAAAGAAAAGTGTGAAAGAGAAATAATATTCCGATTACACGAGGAAGGCAAATCATATAACGGGATTGCCGGAATTGTGAACAGAAGTAAGTCCACAATACATTATATCATAAAAGAGTCAAAGAACGAGGGAACACTTGCAAACAAAGCTCGATTAGGTCGATCAAAGAAATTGACTGGAAGAGAGGAGGAAGTTATCATTCGCGAATGAAAAAAAAAATCCTACTACATCCGCTCCTCAACTCGCAAGTATGGTAGCTGGTATGTTTCATAAAGAAGTTCACCCGAAATTATATCGATGAATCTTACGAAACAATGATTTTCATGGCAGAGTACAGCGAAAGAAGCCATATATTAGTGCGGTAAATCATAAAAAAAGATTGACTTTTGCAAGAAAAACCTATGTTAATAAAGATAATTTTTTTTGGGACAAAGTCATCTTTTCGGACGAGTTGAAATTTAACATTTTTGGCTTAGATGGCCAAAATTGTGTGAAGAAAACCAAATAGGGAAATTCAAATTCGACTTTTACATCAGCGAAAACGGAGGTAGATTGGTCATGGTGTGGGGATGCATGGCTGCCAGTGGCACCGGAAATTTGATATTTATTGATGGAATACTTGATAAATATAAGTATTTAAATATTTTAAAAAATAACCCTTAAAGAGAGTGCCCGTAAATTAGGATTACTAGAAGATTTTCACTTCCAACAAGATAATGATCCTAAGCATACTGCTAAAATTGTGAAAGAATGGATCGCATATAACACACCACACATGTTAATTACTCCACCGCAAAGTCCAGATATAAATCCGATTGAATATTTATAAATTTGAGATAATCTCAAAGCAAGTATTAAAAGATAAAATTATAGAAATATAGAACTCCGTTGAGTGTAGTTTTGCAAAATCATTGGTTTACAGTATGGAGCGTCGATTGAGACATACTATTGCTGCTAAAGGTGGTGCGACAAAATATTAATATTAAATAATTTAATAATATATGTAGCGTTCAAATACTTTTGTGAGCCACTTACAATGCGTGTTTCTAATAAATGTATCCATAACTCCTACCTACCTTATTGAATCCTTTTCAAATTTTACTGACGCAATCATAAGACTTCCATCTTCCTATTGACATCTGCTGGTCTAAGCAAATTACTTTAACGTACATTATTTCGCCCATTCAAGTTTGCATATGTACGCGTTCGAATATTTTCGTCAGCCACTGTATGTGAAAAGCGTTGCACTAACAATAATACTTGATATGAGGACATATTAACACATTATGATATATATATTTTTATATATATGTCGGGTTGGCATTAGGATTAGAGTTAGGGGCGTGTAGTGAATATTCTCTGAACTTAGCCATCGTCGTTATACAATTGAAGTAATGTGAATTAGCGCAAGTGGGAGCATTACGGAATCGACAAGTAACCGCGGTAACTAAACACTAATGACAATGGTCCTAGGTTCGATAACTAATCCGCGGTCAACGGGATGGTAAATGTACTCTTTCCAAAGTCTGAGTCTGACTCCTCGTTAAAACAAAACGTGACAATATGCACCGATTGTAAAGATGCTGTTTTACTCACTGATGAGAGAATGCGCCACCCGTCGCGGCGATGTTCCAGAGGAAAACTATGATGGGGTGCGCCCAAGGGCAGAACGAGATCATCGGATTCGTAGAGAAAAGCCTCCGCTCGGAAAGTGAGGGAGATGGACGCTGCTGCCAATTGGCCGATTTCCATGCTGGTGGCTAGAAAAGGATACCAGCCGCCCCTGAGGGAAAGCTGCTAGCGGGAAGTGTCGCACGTGAGAAAAGCAGACTTCCCGTATCCTCCCATAGTAGGTGATAGATTTCAGGACTGTTAGGACAAAGACTGTTTGTCCGTTTGAAGGACCTTAGTTAACCAAATCCTTAGATTCATTAGCGGTTCCCCAGGCTGGCCCAACATGCACTGCGGAGATGCATCGACATCTGGCAATCATCTTGCCCGAAGAATAGGGTCTGTGTGTGGCGAGCCACGGGGCAGAGGCCCCCGGAATGCTCACTGTCAAGTGTCGCTACGAATACTTCTTTGTAAGAGAGCTATACAACTATTCTATACCTCTGTTAGGTAAAACGTTCATCACGTGACCGCGGCCATGCTCGGCGACTAGTCGTCGCCTCGAGCCCAAGCTCATTGTCTCAAGTTTCGGACCACCGTATTTGGGTCGATTTGTAAAGACTACAGTATTGGGAATCTTTCAAAGAACTCCAAAGGGAGCGACCGGTGTTCTTTCATCTTCGACATATATAACAATAAAAAATAATAAATAGCTAATGCAAGTGGTTTTTAAAATGCGTTACATGCATTTGATGAGTAATAGAGAAAGAATTAAGCTGTAATTGTTTAATTATATCGATTAATTATCCATATGTGACATATTTTAAAACACCCCCCAGAGGGATGGTTTTCTGTTACACATATAATAGAAGTATTGCAGTTCTTTCTCTTCGTTCAGGTAACATCCGACTGAAACATACACAGTTATGTTTGCAGATTGTCGTTTGTTGTTGTTGTACCGTGATGTTTTGTATTCACGGAAATTGTCAACAAGTGATATGACTATTTGCCGAATAGATTATTAACGAGTTATGGGTTGAACATTGCCATAATTACATTCCATCTTATATAAAATGTACGAATTTGCTGAATAGATTATTAATGAGTTATTGGTTCTGGCGGTTTCTTAGGATTATTGTGGTTATTATCGAGGCATGGATCATGGCTTATGACAAGGTTACGGGCTTAACAGTTGTTATTATTTTTTATTACTGATTTTGTTTGTCATCTGACCTTGAGATAGTCTTTTCTTTGTGCTGGTTGCATTTATTTTAAGAGTAACCAAAATATTTCATCGACCGGTCAAATTGACCGCCCGCTGTAGGCAAGGCAGAATACAATCTTTTCTTAAAAAAGAAAAAAGCAAACTAAAAGTAAATAACGAAAAATATATTGTATGCATGTTTTAGGAAAAGTCAGAAATTATGAAGCGATATGATAACGATCAAATATAGCTAAATTTGTGTAGAATTTTGAAAGCGATCAATTTGACCGGCACTGGTAGGTTTAGTGTTAAACATATTTGCTTGGACTCCCAATAACCGTTATTACTGTCATAAGATTTAGCATTTTTTTCTTTACTGTCAAGGCCCTTAATTGCTACGAACATCCTTCAAGTCGAGACGCTCCTTATGGTTAACCCTTTCGCTTCGAGCGTTGCTTATAGGCGGCACCCGCGACATGACCTGTGGGTACATGCGCCTCATGTGGGCGGCGACCACGCGATGAATCCTAAGTCCGGCACCCCATATATCCGGCATCCAAATGATGCATATACAAGTGCTATCTGTAGTCAATAATATATATCGGAGATGAAAGGACACCGGGCCTCCCCTTTGGAATTCTTTGGAAAATCCCCAATACTTTAATCTTTATAAGTTAACCCGATTTTGATTGTCCGAGATTTGCGATAATGAGCTTGGGCTCGAGGCGACAACTAGTCGCTGAACATAGCCGCGGTCACGGGATGAACGTTTTTACCTAATAGAGGCATAGAATAATTGTATATCTCTCCTTCAAAAAAAAAAAAAAAGAAATATTCGTAGCGACACTCGACAGTAAACATTCCAATGGTCTCTGCCCCGTGGCTCGGCCACACACAGACCTTATTCTTCGAGCAAAATGATTGTCAGATGTCGATGCATCTCCGCAGTACATGTTGAGCCAGCCTGAGGACCCGCTAATAAATCTTAGGATTTAGTTATCTAATGTCCTTCAATCCGACAAACAGTCTTTATCCTAACAGTCCGTAAATCTATCACCTACTACGGGAAGATAAGAGAAATCTGCTTTTCTCACGTACGACACTAGTTCCCGCTAGCAACTTTCTCTCAAGGGCGGCTAGCATCCTTCTCTAACCACCAACATAGAAATTAACCAATTAACAGCAGCGTCCATTTCCCTCACTTTCCGAGCGAAGGTTTTCCTCGATGAATCCGATGATCTCGTGCCCTTAGACACACCCGATCATAGTTTTCCTCTGCAGCATCACCGCGACGGAAAAGTCACTCTCGTGCGATCTCATCGACGAGAAAGACGTCTTTACGATCAGTGAATATTGTCACGTTTTATTTTAACCAAGAGTCAGACTTAGACCATGGAGAAAAGTACATTTACTATCTTGTTGACCGCGGATTCGTTATCGAACCTAAAACCACTGTCATTAGTGTTTAGTTACCGCGGTTACTTGTCGATTATGTAATACTCGCACTTGTGCTAATCAACATTACCACGATTGTATAACAACGATGGTAAATTCAAGTGAAGATTCATTACACGCCCCTAACCCTAATCATAATGTTAACCCGACATATATTTTATCGTTATCGGCGGAACATTTTCTGTTGATTTTATTGACATATTGGATTAATCACTTCTTAAAGTTACTCATTGTTGAAACATCAAAACGTTTCACGTAATATATTTCAATCATCCAAACGATCGCATACTGTTTCGTGCTAAAAAATCTATTAAATCCGTTGACAGTGAAACGATATTTCATATACGTTTCTTACAAGAATTATTGTTATTTAAGACTTAGAAAAACGTATATCAGCAACTACGCACACTGTGCGTATTTCTGGTGCGCGTTTCCGTTCAGTGACAGTATTTCAGCGGACTGGACTGCCCAAGCGGAAGGGTTAATGCTCATGACGATAAAAGGTGGGGTGAGCGGGTTTTCTCATGTACGATACTCGCAGGCCACTTCCATCCGCGAACGATCGTTGGTGGGAGAGGGGCGGCCAGTTCCCATTTCCTTCTCGACATCACCGTCACCGAACATTACTTGCTAACAACTTTTTGGTCAAAAAACACATGCTATTCACTCTTCAGTAAAAAGACTCTTACATCTATCACACGTAACATTCGTAGACACTTCTGGTCTTCAAAAGTTGTTGGAAATAAATAGTTATTTAAATTGTTAACTCAGTATTAATTTTATTCGAACCACACCTATTATCTAAGCCGAAATAGGGCATCGGCTGGTTCGTAGCGTAGATTATCGTATCGACACGAGAACTTACGACTCCCGTTGACGCGTTATATTGCGAACGCGTCTCTCCGCAAAACGGTCCAACATCCGTTTTCAGAAGAAATATTGTATCACGTCAGAGAATTATGACTAACAGCAATAAAAAGTCACAGTAAGGCATAATAAGACTCTATTTCTTCTTTCACGCTTGTACCTTAACGAATCCACGTTCTTAGTTCAAAAGGGCACACCCACACCGAGCTTTCCTCCGTAATAATATGAGACGGGTCTTTACTGTTCTTGCAACCTCCGTGCAGTCATCTGTACTAGTACTCGCAACGTTCCAGTCACCTCTGATTCCTACAACTTCAGAACAGTCATCTCAACTGTTCCTACAACATCAACTCAATCAACTCTCTAGTGCTACGACTGAATTATCAAATCCACAAGTGTAAGAAGTTGTTGAAAAACATAATTTTTATAAAACTGTTGATTACAGTTTTATTCCAAAACAATCACCCCTATTATCCCACAAGAAATAAGGGGATCGAATCGACACGAAGGGGTTCGTGGTGTCGATTGTTATAATCGTAACGGGAACTTACAACTCCCGTTGACGCGCCTCCTCGAGTTCGCGTCTCCCTGCGACTGGCCGAAAATAAAAGTAGTTTAGAAGATTTATGAGGTAAGAAAGTGAAAAATTTATTTTTCACAATTGTAAATGTGTAAAGATTGTGCTGAAAAATAAATATAATCAAATTATTTTCGACAGAGTAATTTTAGAAGCCTTACAACTGGATGATTCTACGCCTCAAACGGATCATTTACTTTTTGTCACGTTTATTATATTTGTTATTTTATTGTACTATGTGTTATATTAGTAGATATAATTATATATTATATTTATTTATTTTAATATTAATTTAATTATATCATTATCCAAATATTCATATTTTTTATTATTTTTCGACTCATAACGTTACGATCAAAAATATTTTGTGGTTATGCTGTTGTACAACTTTATATTGTATTACAATTAGACGAGTTCATAGAACGGTTTCTTTGTCGCCAAAGAACTTTAAATTTGACATCATAATAAGAAGAAGACTATCGTTAAGAGAGCGAGCCTCGCGGCTTGTCGCCCGAAGATTTTCTGCATGATTTCGAAACTTCAAAGCAAGTAAGCGAACCAAGTTCTCTTCCCTCATGTAATTCAATTTTTTTTAGGCTGATATTTTGAGTTATGTTTACCTGAAATTTAATTACAATGTAATTCTTTTTTATTTAAAATCGCATTCATCTTCAAGAGCTATTAGTGAATTACAATGAGATTGTCCTTACCAACATCGAGGCCCTTTTTCTATTTCGTTCGGTAATTTTCATTGTTAACTTTTTAAACATTTTCTTCTACACCGTACTTTAAAATTTGTTGACGATCACTTTCTACGAATTGGTCAGTATTATCTGATTGCTCGAATAAGGAACAAGGAAAGTAATTGAGGTACAACAGGGTAAATCACATAATTCGTATTTAGATAGACTAGTTTAAAAAGATAGAAATTAATTTAACTTTCGTATTGTAGTGCGTGAATTCGTTCCAATTGGTCGGTAAACGAAGAAAGTTGTTTATGTTAGAACAATAAGAAGCTGAACGGCAGGCTTAACATCAGTGTTTGTTCGGCCAGTCGCGGGGAGACGCGGTCGCGAGGAAAACGCGTCAACGGGAGTCGTAAATTCCCGTTACGATTATCTTACACTAATCGACGCCACGAACAGGTCGATCCCCGTATTTCTTTTGGGATAATCGGGGTAGTTCAAATGAAATTACACTGAATGAACAGATCTAACTTTGTATTTCTTCCAGCAGCTTGATAGAGGATAGTTACGTTGGTGCGTATGTAGAATTTGAATACGCGATTAATTTGAAGATAAAGACCCGATACAGTCACGTGTTGACTATTCTAGCGGTGAAGAATAAGTTTTAGTATAGACCGATGACTGATGAACAGTTGACTTACTGACCGAGTTGACTTCACCGACCGTTGACTGGTGGTAAGTTGATTGGAATCTGACTGACTGAGAATTTGAATAGACCGTCTTCAGGAAGTTGATTGACTTGTGACTGACTGAGGGGCAGAATAGGCAGTGAGGACACGTCTCGCGTTCCTACGGAGGAAAGCTCGGTGTGGGTGTGCCCTTTTGAACTAGGAATGCGGATTCGCTCTTCACACTTCTCGGTAGAAAGGTGAGGGTAACGATCCGCGATGCCCATTGGTTATCGCCAACGTTAATGAGGAAAATATGAGGAGAAAGTTTTCCTGCCAACGTGGCTCATGGGTGTCTTTGTTTTTTGGAAACATCTGCTTTGCCGTTAGGCAGATGCCTGCTTTCTCCGTAATTTGTACGAGCGTGGAATAAACCTAAGGACTGTTTTAAGGACCAGCTATAGGCCTAACTTACTTATATAAATTGAGAGAAAGTTGAAAAGGTTCGGTTTATGGTGGTTCCTTAGGTTTATTGGGGGTCGGTATGAAGCTGTGCGGGGCCTGGGCGGTCAGACCATAAGGGACGTCGCGCTGACCATCTTACGCGACGTAACAATCAGTGTTCGACAACTTAAACATGGCTCACGACATTTGATTGTATTAGTAAGCGTACATGTTACATTGTTGCCATTCTTAACGTTCTCGCAAACGCGGGTTCCGAGTCAAGTGGATAACCCTGTATTCATTCGTTCTGTTCATCACGCGATTTATGTGATATATGTGTGAGAAGAGGCAAACCTGCCTTTCCTACTCTAATTGATCGTCATCTTTCCCGCAACGCACAGTATGCATTTTATCCTGTATTCTAGTATCGTGAACAAATGGCAAATAAGAAATATCGGGTGAACCATAAATAATGTCGCGAGAAAGCCTAAGCGCTGACAGGCCCATCAATGTCTCGTCGGTCCTTCAGTCGAATAGTTACGCGGAAAAAAGGCCTACGTAACTGTCACGTAAAATAATAAAAAAAGGAAGAAGAAAAAAAAAATCGAGGACGAAAAATAAAAGATGAAAAGAAAAAAAATAAAGAAATGAAAAGACAGAATTTATTTCTTCACACTTGGTTTACACTTGAGTTCCGGACTCTAGAAGCGACCTTTTTAGACTGAGCTCTTACAATTTTACTTTTTAACTCATCTGTTTCTTTTCTTGTCATCCCTCGCGTACGTGGTGGGGCTATGAGAAAAGACAAAGGGATGCTTGAAGGAGAAAGACGAATTAACAGTCAGTCGTGAGTTGAAAAGTCAGAGAGTGTGGTTCGCGTGAAAGAGAGCGTTGGATCCGTGGTGACGAGAGTTGTAAATTAACTATTTAATTGTCTTAGTTACAGCACATTATTGTATTTAGTGCACGTTAAATAACTATCGTTTCCTGTTTAATCCAATTTAAATAAATAGTAAAATCCTACAGTATGTACATATATGTATAAGCATTTTTCAAGCACATACACATATTTTTCATATTTGTATATTTTACATGCATAGATGCCATGTACTTGTTGCGCATTTTACATGCGAAAAAAATCTGCAGTCTACTTATAACAATTGACCAACTGAGAAACATCGTACTGTGAAATGTAGTGTTTTCACGAATCGAATTACAATAATTATAATTTCGTGATGATAGCGAAATTAAGAGAAATTTAATTTATACAATCTTTGGTGGCCCTCAAACCTTGATCTTATCGCAGTACACAGTTTGTTGAATTCAGTTTCGAAATGACAAACGTGTAAGTAAAACAAATCAGTAATACATAGAGTTTATTTAAAAAAAAAACGAATCTTGATGTATTGTCCGTTCATTTTATCAATTCTTTTCAGGACGAAATCATTATTACTATACATAGGCCTTGATGAAGGTACTTAACTTTCGTAGGCAACATTTTTCTAGAACTTTAAGTAAACAAAGATATTTCAGATGATAAAGTATAATAAAAATGTGTTTAAAAGCTGAATCTCCTTTCTATTATGGCATAGCGTTGTCGTGTAATACTATTTTTCCATAGTATAATATCTTCCATTAGCACGTGCCTAATACCACAAGTCATATGCATGTATGACGCAACCAATAATTATCATCTTCAAGTCAGGTAACAACGTTACAGTTCTACGAAAGAAGTTATTGACCGTTACACTAACCGACATACCATGCTGACTGTTACGCCGGCTAACACGCTACCTAGCCCCGGCCACACACCGCTGGCCGGATGGTATCCAGATGCATACCCATCCGTACTGCGTACCCTCAATAGCCTCAAGGACCCCCCATAAATCTCCGGAATTTCTAGTTAAGGCCACTCGAACCGTATAGACAGTTCTTAGCAATCCGTTTCCAGAAGTTTATTGTTTATCCCGGGAAGATAGTGGAAGGTCAGCTTTGTCACGTACGACACTTCCCACTCTTGCCACCTCTCTCGGTGACGGTTCGCACCCTTCCTCTCCCACAAACCAAAAAATGGACCAATTAACAGCGAAGTCCATTTCCCTCACTCTCCTAATGAAAACTCATCCCTAACAAATCAGCTTCTTCCGTGCCCTTCGACACACCCATCGCCAGCTTTCTTCCGACACAGTATCGTTGCAAAAATCACTTATTCTCCACCGCTAGAATAGTCAACATGTCTATAACGGGTCTCTACCCCTGAATTAATCTCATACGTAACTTGTACAAACGCACCAGCGTAACTATCATTTATACAAACTGTTGGAATAAATCATAATTTATATCTGTTAATTCAGTGTAAATTCAATTGAATCACCCTTATTCTCCTAACCGAAATAAGGG
>JACXIT010000231.1:21078-49862 GCA_014737525.1 Bombus difficillimus | reverse complement strand
TACAATTACTCTATACCTCTGTTAGGTAAACGTTCATCCCGTGACCGCGGCTACGTTCGGCGACTAGATCTCGCCTCGAACCCAAGCTCATTGTCTCAAGTTTCAAACTATTGTATTTGTAAAGACTACAGTACTAGGAATTTTCCGAAGAATTCCAAAGGAAGCGACCGGTGTCATTTCATCTCCGACATATATATAATCTTCAAAATGGATACTTCAATGGATACTTAACTTCTATAATTGACATTTGGAGATGTTTCATTGTTAGTCTAGAGTCAAAGGCACAGACGAAAGTGGATCAAATGCTTGAAATAATGTGAAAAGGGAATACATGAACATCTGAAGTTTTACTGAAATTTTAGTGCCAGGCATCGGTGTTCGCGGCGGACCGAGCGCCGATAATCTAAATATTTCCCCGACATCGAACCGTCGATGATCGGTTTAGTTAGTCGGCGAGAAAACATCAGGAGGTTCAGATTTGAGACTTCGGTCACTTTCAACACATAAAACACTTAAGCAGACAAACGTGACGCGTTTTTTTTTTTTTTTTTTTTTTTTGTAAAATCATTTAGCCCTTTTCCGATAAAACATACGTATCTAATATAACGATCAATCGTTTAGAAGTAAAAAGCCTTTAAGAATTTTTTGCATCTGACTCCTTGAGAAAACAGAATAGGTTAGGAAGAGTTCATAATAATTTATATATATTATAAATCGCATGCAATTGCAAGACAATATTTTCAACAATTGAGGACTACATAAAATATAAGAGCACAAGTATAAAAATATTGCAAAGTAAAGATTTTGTCTTTTGTGCGCAATGTGCATCCTTACCTCGTACTCTACCGACAGTAAACCGCTAATCTAGGTTATTTATGGTTACAAGTACAAATCGAAACAAGAATGTAGAGCGAGATGCGACATGGCTGAGTGCACGTGTACCGCGTAAATTTGCAAATCTGATTTTTTCGAAAATGAAGCTTCGGGAAAAAATTTTACTTTTTCTTTTTCGACACACTGCTGCATGTAGAATCACTTCCAGCAGGTTCTCCGGTTCTCTGGACACTCTGTATAACACATATGGATCGTACAGCGCTGTTTCCTACGACATGGAACGTATCCCCTACGTCATGCGGGGGATTCACTATATTTCGTATTAAATAATGGTTTTCTAATCATAATTGGTAGCTTAGTCAGACGATTTTCGATATGTTTTCTTGAAAGTAACGTTTTCTGCTCCTCGCTGCTCACTATCAATGAGAAGTTCTTTATAAAAAAACTGTCAAACAATTTTTTCACTGATAGATGTAACTGTTAACTCTGAATTAAATTCAGAAGAATCATTCACGTATCGCGTGCCGTACTTAATATACCGAATTACAATTGTAATAGGTATTTAAAACCCTTTTAAGGGGCAATGCATTTGCATTTTGTAGCGATATAGACTAGACTAGCAGACGTTAAAAAGATGCCTATCGACAAAGCGATACTGTACGGTTAGACTATTACGTTCTCTTTCTGACCATTATCTTTCGTAAGTATTGCGAGTACGCTCTTGTCTTACTGAATGTTTAATTGAATGTATACATACATATGTATATTCTTTTCCTAAGGTACGGTGCTCATGAACTCTAGCACTGTTGCATGATAGCCTCCCTTTGCACCTGTCTAATAAAATATGCACCGCCAATGTATCATTATCAACACAGCTGTTAACGTCAGAAATACTATTCAAAGAAAACCACTAATCGATATCTCGCTTCTGAATGTTATGCCGAGTATAATTTATTAAATTTCTCATGCATGCAACAGAATTTTATACAGGTAACATCTGTGATTATTCAGATGCATTTAAAGCAATGTAACGGTTTTTCAAGTCCCAACAGCTTGCACATATCGTTATATCGTTTCTATCGTTCTACCTATCACTTTAATTCCATTTCATTCGATTCGCAAAGCAAGTACTCTGTTGTAATTATGTTGAGACAAGTGACACCGGAGAAAGTTATCCGCATTGTTTGGCTTAGTGCTGCTTTATCTTTCTGTTGGCCGCTTCCTATTAGTAGCAGCAGAACTCGAGTCCTTGGTTTCAGAATTTTACAAATAAGTGCAATTATTAGTGCTTGCATGTTACTTCTGCCTATGTTATATTCGATTTATTTGCACCCCGATGACCTGGTCGTTGTTTTCAAATGTATGTGCATGTCAACAGCTTTGTGTCAACTTATCGTTCAGACTACTATGTGTTGGATTAAGCGAGACTCTCTACAAGTAAGTTTCTATTTGCTTACCTTTGTCATTCAATGTAAACAGATATGTGTTTTAACTACGAATTACAGCGTACAGTTAGAGAAATGATGACTTATGTTAAAGAAACGCAACAGTATGAAAAGGAAATTTTCTATAAATATATCACGAGATGCGACATGCTGTGCATATGTACCATAGTATGTATGTACGCGACTGCAACTGGTTTTTCATTAGGACCTGCAATCTTGCCAATTTCTTTTCCAGCCGATGCGGAATATCCGTTTCGCGTTAATTATACACCAATGAATATTATTATATATGCGCATCAATCTATCCTTAGCTACCAATGCGCTGCACATAGTTGCGTGAGCATATTTGGAGCGCTATTGCTTTGGTTCACAGCCGCAAGATTCGAATGTTTGGCTGTGGAATTAGAGAAAAGTACAAGTATCAATACGCTAATTGTTTGTATTGAAAAGCAATTATCTTTAAGGAGGTAAAGGCAACATTTTGTAATTATATCGATCAGGGCGCACATCACCAATATCAAGTATTTTCAAATCTGTTGTCAAGGCTGTAGTTTTCAAAGTGCTCGTAAAAATATTTTGTAAGCTTTTTATTTCGGTGTGAGTTATCCGATTAGGTTCGGGTTATCCTTATTGTTTATTGTTTTTTTCGTGTATTAACTAACCCAAAGGATCCAAACCTAAAATCAAACCAAAAAATATGAAAGAAAGAAGGTTGGTCATTTACTGAAGTATTCATTTCTTTTCTTTCTCTGTATACAAAATAAAATGTGAGACGTATAAATGCATCGCCATGGAAGTATACAGATTAAGTAAAAAGAAACTATCATCTAATATAGCTAGAACTATAATAATAAATAAAATAATAATAAAGTGTTTTAAACGAATTAAGTTGCATTTGAAGTGGTTTGTTGGATGGATGCAATCTGATTCTTTTAAATCTTATATTTCCTGAGATATCAAGGTAACTTTGGACTTTTTCAAGGTTAATGTGTTTGTTTTTTTAACACGATTCCGTAATTCGCGGGTCTCCAGTGAGTCGTTTGTTTGTTGTAGATCGCAGGAAAACGAGCTCCACCATATTCTCTTATTTACACTATTCACGGTAGCCGCCTTATTCGCTCTTGTCGCTCGCATCCTCGATGGTGTGGTAATCGGGTAGCTGAGAGGACTAGTCGTGCGGTTTTCGGCGGAGAAGTTCTGCGCTCTTGTTGTAGACGATGAAAAGATGAATTCAAGTTTTAATATAAGGTGGTCTTGATTTATCCTTGAATCTTAAAATTATACAAGGTACTGAATGTAATAGTGTCACTCTGTTTTAATGCCTTCGTTCAGAATTCTCGCCGTCTACTTTACATTTTTCTAAATAGAATCGGAACGATCGACGAACTACTCTGAGTGCGCCCGATTTCATTTTCTCGCATGCTCTTTCAATACGCCATCGCACATCTTCTGCGATAATTGGTACTTTTTGATAAACGACGGGTTTCAATGTCTTCCGCAAGAAGAATTGTAGCGGATTTAGACTCGACGAAAGTGAGTCCGTTTGGACGAATCCACATATTTGAAAATAGTTGTTGGATAATTTTCCTGGAAATTAAAGCGTAATGTGTGGCGTACTTGTCTTGTTAGTACAATATAAATATAGGTACAATGTACATTTTGCGAACATCGTACAAAAGCTCTTTCAAAAACAGATATGATACATTCATCAATAATCTTATGTATTTGTTTCGCTTATCAAGATGTATCGACTACTACATAATACATACGACACAACGAATTAGAAAAAATGTGCGAGAAAACAGGACTCACTCGGAATAGTTCACCAATTATTCCGACAGCGTTTGGAGAAACGTGAAGAAGTGAAGGACGAAAACTGCGAACAAACACAATAAAACAAAGTGATACAATTACACTGGATATCTTGTCTCGTCATACGGTTCAATGCCAGCTCAAGGACTCTCTATTACAGATAATTGAAATCGTATTTTATCGGCTAGAACGTAACATTAAAATAAAGAAACGTTGACCTTGAAAAATCCCAGTGACCCTGGTATTTCAAAAATATAAGATACAAAAAAGTTATTCAAATGTAACATAATTCATTTCAAACGTTTTTTTTTATACAATTAATAGATAACGAACTATGTTAGATAATAGTTTTTATTGAGTTATCCTATGTAATATAATCATGACCGCACAGAAACCCTGTCTCAAGCTTTTTTTTTCAATGTGAAGAAAATTTTAATAGACACTTCGTAATCCCTATGCGTAGAGCCGAATCTGTATCGATTAAAACCTTCACGGCGCTCTTACTTGAACGTATTCTCCCCGTCCCAGCGTAAGCACGCACTTCTATTTGGCTGAAAGGAACGAGAATATAAGTAACGCTAACGAAGCATTAACCACAAAGTGAATAATAATATCAATTCATTTTACAGTGTGTAACACCTAAAATTAAAAAATTAAAACAGTTTAAAAACTTCTTTGTAACGCAGAAGCATTCCTGTAAAGATCATCTTCATCAAGATCCAGTATATTTTGCAAGATTGCATGCAGTCCGTAGCAAGGCTTAAATTCATTTAAAAGACAGATAAAAAAAGAATTTCAAAACTTCATAAATTCTTATTGGCATAATAGAATTTTAATCATTAATATTATTAATTCTGGATAAATTTCCTCAGATGCATTCAATACTTCGTCCTAAAGCAAATATTTCTGTTTTGTTTTATTAGTTGCACATGACAATTCCAATTTATTTAACAAAATAAATATTGATTTACAAAATATAGATGCTAAATTTAAGATAATCTATGAGCGAAATGCAAATCTAGGTAGCAGGAAATTTGAACGTTTTGTCTGAAGTAGAATATTACAATTTAAAACTGAGACGTTTGCGGACTAATCCCAAAAGACAACCTGAAGTATACTTATTAAAGCCTATCCTATCTGTGACCTGGTCCCAGATTCCCTCGATTGATAAACATTTCGTTACATATGATGTGCTTAAATTAATTTTTAGTAAACTTACGCCAGAGAGAATATGTGGGTATAACAAGATCTCTAATATAGCGTTCATATACATGCCTCAGGCATATATAAGGGATTACGTCGTTATATTCAACAATTATTTAAATTTTGTTTATTTTCCCAATATAGTATTTAGATAAAAGCTGAAATTATACCACTCTTAAAGAAAGATAAAAATGGTTCCGGTATATACCTCTTTCACTTTTACCAAATATAAGTAAGACATTGGAGATATTTGAGATAAGATATTGGAAAAATGTGAAACTGCAATATAACAAGTATGTACTTGCCTTTTGTTATTCCAATTCTTTTTCGCCTTATTCACAATTTGATTTTCTGAATAAAATAAGTACAATACATGCAATTAACAAATTTATTTCCGACTTATGCTGCTAACGCAATACAGATAAATGTGTCAGTGCCATTCTTATCGATCTGGTGTACGCCTTCGTTTCAATCGGTGGTTTGCTGTTCAAGCTAATTGCTAAAAAGTTCTCAAAAGTTTTGATTTATGTAATCATGAATATCATCAGAAAATTTTTTCTTGCATTCGGCTGTGCGAGTAAGTCAGCTGAGTTTAAAATCCCCAGCAGATTACGACCAGGGGACGTTTACCAATTCTATTTTCTCTTTATTTGAGTGAGAAATTGTACTTATTTAACTTTCCCGATAACGTCAATAACTCTGCAATTGCTTTTGCCAAAAGCCTAATAGTATACACTAGTAATAAAAAAACTGTCAATAATCAAAAAACTCTTGCAGAACCTACTTAATGAAATGTACATATTTTTTTCATACTGGAAGCTTAAAATTAATGTCGTCAAGCATGAAACTGCACAACTACTCTTTAGGCCATCGATACCCACATGGTTGCAAGTCGACAAAAATGTCGCCATGAGCATAAATTTCAAAATTTCGATCACACCACAATTTCACAAATACCTGTACCACACGAAAGCTATGAAGTTTTTGGGATTTGATGTTAATTTTGAGCTTAATTTCAGTAACCACCTCAGAACATAGATAAAAAAGCTCAAAAAGCATTTATGTCGAATAAGAAATTATTTTAATGGAATATTAAACATTCCATGGGCGGCCACAGTTCCAGAAATCAACTTTACATGGGTCACTCTACATACATATACTAAGGCTGAAGTTGTATTAGTAACGTCTGTATAGGCAGAATTCAATGTACAGTGCTGAAAGTTTTCTTGTTAATATTTTAAGAATTAATTACTATTCGAAGCTACAATTTAATGTTTGATTACTGCCATCTTCACTACAAACTTCAAATTCTGTATCGATCGACCACTGGTGCCTTTCCGAACAATATCTCAATATTCTCAGTTTTGTCATGGCAATACTCATGCGATTTAGAATGCTTGAATTATTTCTATACAGGCTGAATCAATCGCATTTTGAAAGTAAGAAACAATATAATAATTTTCCAACATTGAGGAGAGTAAACCTAACAAATGAATATGTATATGTATGTTCGGCTGTAGTACAGCATGTTCGGATAAACAAATTTAAGCAGTGATTCCTGATACTAAAATAAGATGAGATTCAAGAATAAAAAGACGACGTTTTCGGCTTTGTGTTTTAATTATTGAAAAATAAATATCAGCCGAAATATCCGTGTATGCGAGCAAACCTCTCTACACGAACGAAAGTAAGTCAGCCTAAGCTTATTCGTACAAGTCGTAGACAAGAAGATTATGGTATTCGAAAACATCTTGCGCCATATTTTGTAATTAAAGTCGTATATTAAACATGAAACCTGCTACTCATTAAAATTCCTGGCATTTCATAAACCGCTTCAAGGAATTTTTGAGTAGAGAAGACTAATGTTTTCTCTAATCCTTTGCCTCAGTAAATAATTAATAAACTAAAGTACATATAAACAATGTTTGTACAAATTTCACACACGCACCGCAATCGTGCTACTGAATGTTTTCTCTGAATGTTTTCTCAATAGGCATACTCAATTATGCTTTTAAAAGAAACACCTCGGACTGTCCCTGGGTAATTTCGAGAAAATCATATAAAAAAAGCGAAAGCATTGGTGAAGAATATCGTAAGTTTGTCTTTGCGAATGAACTCTCCACTATGTTACGTAACATATTTTAGCGACTTTAGAAATTCGATAAGAGGGTAGAATAGTTTTGGAAGGACAGAATCACTCGATATCCAAGGAAAAATGTTAGAGAACTGTATAAACATAAAGTTGGAGTTAATTGTAGATTTAATATAGGTTTAAGTTATTCTGTCGTAAATTTTTTACGTCCTTTTTATTATTTTCAGATCTTTCAACCTTTTTATTTCCTTTATTTTTATATTCTTTGTTATTTTTTAAATTTTTGCTATTTAGTTACAATACGAGCGATTTCAATGTGTAGTGTGTCTAGCATCTACAGCGTGTGTTGCATATAAAGAAACATTGGCTATTTGAACATTTATTGTAATATGAAACGATAGCCATTTTCGTTACGATTTTTCTGTGAACAATCTGAACACTCGCGACGCGTGTGTGATTTCCTGTCGACTGCCGCGCATAGGATGATCGCGGTTCGTGTGTGAAATTTGTATAAACATTGTTTATATGTGCTATTATTTATTAATTATTTATGGATGCAGGGGATTAAAGGAAGGATTAAAGGAAGGATTAAAGGAAACATTAAGCAAATATTGCATGAGGCAGTTTTCGATGTGCTGCTATGGATTTTAATGGGTAGCTAGGTATAATGTTTAAAGTACGATTTTTCTTACAAAATGTCGTGTAAGATGGTTTATATCTACAAATGTCAGAAAACGAGTTGACCCATGGAACATTTTATACTTTGCTTCCATATTCCACGGATTCAAATTGGATAGTAGATGATATTAGGTGCGTAGGCAACCGATGGTTAAACTTCATATCTGGACACCATTCTTTTGAAACCGTTTTCGTTTTCTGATAGTACTCGATAAATATTGTAGTATCGTGGAAAGATTGTCTAAGGAACATCCGACGAAATATAAATAATGTTGCGAGAAAGTCTAAGTGCCGAGAGGCTAAAAGGATCGGGAAACTTCAATGGGCCAAGCGGCCCATCAATGTATCCTCGGTCCTTCAGTCAAATAGTTACTCGAAGGAAGACGTACGTGACTATGATCGCGGACAGTTACGGAACACGTACGTGGTGGGGGTATGAAAAACGATTAATCATCAGTTGTTAATTCAGAGTCTAGTTGCGAGGAGGGAGGGCGTCTACCCCCGGACATGGCGAACGGCGAGACTAGTCCTGCTGCGGAAGGAGGGTCGTCCGCTGGACTCGCCGTCCGCGTACAGGCCGATATGCCTGCTGGACGAGATTGGCAAGTTGCTCGAAATAATAATCGCCGCTTGTCTGGAAGCCCATATCTCGAAGCGGGAGCCTGGATGGCACGACAGTCAGTATGGATTTCGCCGGGGCCGCTCTACGATGGACGCGGTGAAGCGGGTGAGGTCCATGGCGGAGGACATGGTTTCCCGCAACGGTGTGGCGGTGGCGGTCTCCTTGGACATCAAGAACGCCTTCAACGCCATCCCCTGGGCGAGGATAATGGAGGCCCTGCGGTACTTCGAGGTACCGACGTATCTGGTTGGGGTCATCGGAGCCTACCTCAGCGACAGGTGTATCACCTTCACCGGGAGGAACGGGGAAGAGAGAAGACCGGTGGAGCGCGGCGTCCCGCAGGGTTCGGTGCTGGGACCAATCTTGTGGATCACGGTCTACGACTCCGTCCTCCGATGCCCGATGCCTCCGGACACGGGCTTGGTTTGCTATGCCGACGACACCTTGGTGCTGGTCGGGGGACGTTGGTGGAACGAGACCGTGAATCTCGCGGAAAACGCCGTGGCGTGCGCGGTGCACGCCATCCGGCGACTCGGATTGAGCGTGTCGCCGGCCAAGTCCGAGGCCCTGTGGTTCTTCGACCGCCGCTGCGGAAGATCCCCTCCCGATGGACTGTGCGTGACCATAAACGGCGAAGCGGTGTCGGTGAAACGTCGAATGAGGTACCTTGGCCTCACCATCGATAGTCGGTGGACGTTCAGACCACACTTCGAGCTCCTGGTCCTGAGTGGGCAGAAGACCTGATGGCCAGCCGTCGCAGCCGAATCTTGTTGAGGAGACTGCAAAGGACGATCGCCATCCGCATAGCGAGGGGATATCGGACGATATCCTACGAATCGGCGATAGTGCTGGCGGCGTCGCCCCCGTTCGAGTTGCGAACCCTCGAGCTCCGTCGGGTGTACGAACACCTGAGGGCACCGCCTTCGACGACGACGACGCCGCCCGACGGCCCGTCGACCCCGAACGTCCGGGAAGAAGCGAAGCTGGAGATCTGTTAGCGATGACGCTCTCAGCTGATGGAGGGGGATGCCAGGCGGCCACACCGAGCCGTCCGCGCCGTGCTTTCCAACTGGGAGACCTGGAGAGATCAAGGCGGGGTTCCGCTTACCTTCAGGATGACGCAGATGCACACCGGTCACGGAGTTTTCGGCGAGTATCTGCTGAGGATCGGGCGGGAGGTGACGTCCATCTGTCACCACTGCGGAGAGGAGGAGGACACGGCGCAGCACACACTAGAGTTTTGCCCAGCGTGGGCGGAACCGCGGCGCGTCTTGCGGCTCGACATCGGCGAGAGGTTGGCCCCAGAAGCGGTCGTACGGGCCATGCTCGGAGGGCGTCAGGAGTTGAATGCCGTCTGCACCTACTGAGAGGAGGTTATGCGAGCAAAGGAGCGGGCGGAAAGAGACCGGGTGAAAAGAGGCGATCCCAGTAGATCGTCGTACCAATATAGACGAGACTCTATACGACGCAGGGGCGCGGCACCGCCGCCACCGCCCTGGGAGCGTCAAACCAGGGGACGCGGCGCTGGAGGGAGTGGTCCCCCTGGCGGCCCAACTCAAGCCGGGACGCCTCCCTAGATAACAACAGCAGGAGATAGACGACGAGGTGCACCCAGGTAGTAATTCGCAATAGATCCCGGGGCACCTCCAAAACGTCGGGACGACCACCGTGGGGTTTTAGTCGGTAAGAGTCCGACACTAGTCGGTCGTTGCTACGCAACGCCGTATGTCCATGAGGATTTCCCCACGAAAAAAAAAAAAAGTTGGGAGGAGTCAGTTGCGAATCGTCAGTTGAGTCGAGAGAGTTGAGTCGAGAAAGAGTTAAGAGCGAGTTGCAAGTTGGTTGCCGAGTTGTTGTGAGTTGTTAATTATAAGTTGTGAGTTGTGAACTATCAATTTAGTTGCCATAGTTACATCACATTACTACATTAAGTTCATATTAAATAACTATCGTTTTCTGTTTAATCCACTGGAAATCCTAATTTCTAATATTTCTGACGATGATACTATAATATAGACAAAATGTAACGGTTTTGAGTTTAGGAATCCATTAGTTCAAAAGTTAGGAGTTTTCAAAGCTTGCTTCTCTCAGAGTACTGCACGGCTTACTCTAACGCGATAACCATTTAGATGATAAACTTTGTTATTTATTTAAGCAAATATTGTGCTCGAAGTAGTAGAATATAGTAGTAATAGTAGTAGAATATCAATTTATTTTCAAAATATTAAACGATTTGCAAAATTACATTTTAGATAAGGGTTGCTGATCGCCTTTCGGTAACTGGAAAAATACATAGCGCAGCCAATATTACTCTATTACCAAGATTATTACCAAGATTATTACCAATAACTACCCTTTTTTATTTCCATAAGACAGCATCCAACACGGTATTCAAAATTACGGTAAATACGGTATATTGTAATTTCATATTTTCCGACCATCAAAATAAAAATGTAATGTAATTTAAAAGCTGACTTGGACGTTATTCGAATGATTCAAAATAAATATTTATTTCAACTAATTATTCGTATAAAATCCTTTCGGCCGAATATTTTATTCGGATAATAAATATTCATTGTTCATAGAAAGTTAATTTCTCTAGTCATTCGAATAATTTATCGTTATGTATTCGAATACATTATTCAAATAGCGATTGCAATACTATATGAATAATTTTGTCAAATTCTCACTATTATGCTGATAATATTTTATCTATAATCATGTACATACTTGACCTTTTGTATTGAATTAACTGAATGTTCGACGCACAACGCCATAATACATAAATGTGTTATCAGCATTAGAATAGTACGAATTGCCTACAAGCTCTAAATATGAAAAGTCGATATTTTGAATTATGAGAGTGGAAGTATTTTATGTTGAGGTTTTATCACGGAATAGAGAGAACAAACGTGGATGGATGTATTATGGAATTTCTTTATTCAGAAATGTTAGAAATTAGGATTTCCAGTGGTTTCTATCCTATATAGTAATTTATTGATAGATGAATTTATTACAGTGGATTGAACAGAAAACGATGATTATTTAACTTGAACTAAATGCAGTAGTGTGATATGACAACTCCCGATTAACGATTCTTGACTCTTGGTTCTCTGGTGGCTAACTGGCGATCAACGTGTAACGTCAACTACACCTCGATCTACATCAGAGGCCGGGCCGCGCTTGGGAACCGATGGGCTGATAGAAATAAAGATGTGGCCGCACTCGGCGACAATGTATGTCGGCGAAGCGAGGTGCCTAATGAACCCTCAATATCCCAACGGTCCTTTCGCCGAATATTCGAGAACGCCTAACAAACGCGTGGATAGTGGGGATATTGAGGGATGACAAAGAAAAAAAACAGATCGGTTCAAAAGTAAAATTGTAAGAGCTTCAGTCTTAAAAAGTCGCTCCTGGAGCTCGGAAGTCGAGTGTAAACCAAGTGTGAAGAAATAAATTTGAAGGGGATCGGTTGATCCCGCTTCCACAGTTGTGTTGTTGTCGGCCGATCCTCGTAGATGGTTCCTATAAAAGAAGTTTCGCTCGTCGCGTTTCGTCCCGGGACTACCGGCGGACTCGTCAGTAAGGCTATGCCCGGTAGTCTCTGCCTTAGACGCAGAGGGCGTCTCGCTAATTGCGGTATATATTCTATATGCGGATCCAATTCGACCACTAGCGAGAAAATCGTCCAATCGCTGTTGGTCCTCTGGTGGCGATCGCCAGCCTGGTGTTGCCGCGCGAGGTTTGTGCGTGCCGTCGTCGTTTCGTTCCTCGACCGTTTGGCGACCGAGGCTGCTTGATCCGCCACAAATTCTCTCTTTTTATTTCTTTATTTTTTTTTATCCTTTATTTTTCGTCTTCGATTTTTTCCTTCCTTTTTTTAATTATTTTACGTGACAAACGACTGCAATGCCAAAATATATTGAAGTTACCCGACCCTTCCGGCTTATCGGCATTTGCACTTTATCGTCGGCATTGTCTGTATGTCACCGATCTTTCCGCGGTACTGTAATAGAGACCAAAGAAGCTACTGTAAAGAGAATCGTTATGCCACAAACTAAACACTACAGAAGATGTAGAGTTTTCCTAGAAGTGAGACCCACTTCAAGAGTTTTCTATAAGAAAGGAATAATAAAAGAAACATTTCCAGTGATTAATTTGAAAAATTACGTAAAGTTTATGAATGTCCTTTTTATAGAATTTAAATATGGACCATTATATTGAGAGTCGGAAGGTTTTCGAGACATCAGTGGCATCGGCTGAAGGAACAGCTTTAATTATAAATCATATTGAAAGCGTAAACATGACGGTACAATTCTTCACGAATATAAAAATTATGTTAGACAAAGCAGGAAATAGACTTCGCACGTAACAATGAGCAAAAAAGCAAAAAAATGGTCATTGGAAAAACGGTGTAACGCGTATATAACAAATATGTTGTGCATTGAATGGCAGCCTTATCAGCTGTCGATGACCTTATACTTATTTCTGGAAATTTAGGAATCAAGGAGCATGGAAACGCATTTAAGATGATGAGCCGTAGCAACATAGTTAATGATAATAAGTAAGATGTATCTGCACCCGATTACTCAGTTAAAGCAACAATTATATGAAACACAGTATGTATGCACTACAGCCAATGTGTGGTCTGACAGAAGAAGTTCTCTCAATGTCATTGTACACTGCTTAGGTTGCAAATTACATTCGAGCGGCAGTCAGCAGCTTTGACATGTAAGAGATTCAAAGGCGTACACAGCTTTGATAAGATTGCTGATATTCTTCGTCAAATTCTTTCAGAATTCGATTAAAGTTTTAATAAAATAGCTACAGTAATTACAAACAATACTGGTAGCACCGTAAATGCATTTCGTTTGTTTAGCATTCGTGTAGGTACATTCCAATGCGATAGATACATTGAGAAATCATCGATAGCGTCTGTGTCAGGAATATCGAGAACAGACACTGAATTATAAAGATGAAAATTATCTAACTGTCGTTAAAGACGATGCATCTTTCACCTTGGATATCAGACCGCGTTTATCACAACATTTTAGACGTGCACATACTTTAAGTTTATGTACTACAATTGATTGCATGGAGGCAATGTGTGAAAAATGTGACACATTGCTCTTAATTAACAACAACGTTATGTTCAAATGGAATGCATTACGGAAATGTACCGCACGTCCTAAGTTTGCCGAAATTATGCAAAATACATTAAGACATACTTTGAACAGACCAGGAATAACAAGATGGAATTTCCTATGAGATCTCGTCGCAAACAATTTTTAAAATTCGTGAGAAACTTTAAACGCTAACATAAAAGGCACTGAATTTAAATATATCGAAGAGTATCTACAATGCTTGACATCACTAACAAAAGTTTTAGATATCATCCCGGGAGAAAAAGAATCACATTATGGCATTGTGTTATAGATTTTTTATTAGGAAAAGTCAGAAACATTAATAAAAAGTAATACAAGTACTGTGCGCCATTAGTTAAAGGATTATTGAAGAATTTCTATACAAGATTGGCATCATTTTTTTATTTTGTCACGATTGAGACTAAGCAAATTGCAGTTACAGCGTTCTCGCTTTCACAATTCATATCTCGATGACTGAATTACATCGAAATGTGTTACCATCCACAATTATACGCAGAATTTCAAATTTATTATTATTGCGATAACGTATGCAGTATTATTTTTTTACGTCTCCCATTTTTTATGTTCGTTAGGGACCGTCAGAGGATATTGATAGTGCAAATAATGACTTTTTCGATTTTGTATCACCACAATCTGAAACCTATAATTGAGTTTCTATTAATGCAGAATTGGAAGTCACAAAATTTTTCTTCCGTGAAAGTCGTGATTTGCATATGTTTTTTTTTTATTTTATTTAGTCGATTATTTACAAACAATTCTTTTACAGAATTTTCAGTAAATGCATATGTTAAAGTATTATCCATTGATTCGACGTGTATTTTTTTTGATATAACACACCGATCTCTTCTCCTGCACCCGTGGAGAGATTGTTCAGTTATGCGTCAATGATCAATTTATCAAAGAGCAAAAAATTGTTATATTTAACGTTTGAAAGAAAGTTCATTGTAAAGGCTAATTTGAAAAGAAATGTACAATAATGCGTGAAAAATACTTTATATTCAGTATATTAAACATGTTCCTTCGTTTGCGACATAATATAATTAAATAAATATAACAAATATACATATTCTAATTGGGATAAATCTTTATCCGATTAAATCATATTTCTATTATATCGACTTTTCCTTTCCTTTTTTTCATGTATGTTCGTCAATTTTTACGAAACGCCTTGGCTAATCTTGATGGTCCTCTTCGCATCTTATAGGGCATATTCTTCCGTTGATCTCGTTAAGCAAACTTTTTCGATTTGTTTATTTCAAACAGTTTCAAAACACTAATTTTACCGATGAGTGTTATACCGATTTCGTGTATGTTCATCGATTTCTATGGAACGACTTGATCAGCCAAAACAATTGCAGTTACATCTCATAGAGCATGTTCTCCCGTTGGCCTCGTTATATAATCTTTTTGTAAACTATATCTTTTTGCAAAAATCCAAATTTTATGTACGTTTATCGATTACTTTGAATTGAATTGAGTTATCAGGATGAAATCTTTTACGTTGCATCCCTGGTAGGGGTAGTTCGCCGAGATTAGTCTATTTATTGTCTACTACTATTATTGCAAAGAATTTGTTGACCGTCAATTTCAGTTACGATCAGTTTATGATCAGCGATTGCCCTGCAATTATTGCATCTCAAGATGATTCTACTTGCTTCGTGTAGGCTATGCCATTCCATTGCTAGTTCATCCCATTAGAGAATTTTTCACACATGTTAATTGTCAACTGCTGTCCAATGTCTGTGACAAACATTTAATTTTTATGTATGCGCATCGATCGCTCTCTGCTAGATGAAGCTGTCGGCGTAAAACATCCTGCATCTTGTAGGGATAGTCTAACGATTGTTCTCGTTTGTGAAATTTATTCAACCACTCTATTCTTAACGATCGTTATTGCAAATAATCTTAATTACTTGTCGTTTCATTTGGTTCTATCCCACCGTTTCCCTACAAACTCGTCGCTGAAAGTGATGAAATTGAGCGGTTGCTTTACAAAGTTTTCTGTGGAAGAGTATATCGCCCGTTTCTAAACATAGGCTTGTTACTCAAAGCTGACTTGTTCAGTGTATTTTATTACTAACTCCTCGTTTTAAAGATACTTGGGTCGTTTCTTTACACATTGGTCATAGGAAATAAGCTTCAGCTGTATTTTGGCGAAGGAAGTCCTGGTAATCTTTGCATTTCTGCAAGTGCTCTTTCGTCATGGGAATCATGGAGAAATTTGTTAGGCGCTAAATCAGATGTAGCTAGACCGTCTAACGTTTTAACACGACTTAGAGCAACGTAGTGTAGCGGCACATGAGTAGAGGACAATTCAAATCATGTTGTTGTTTTGCCTCGGAGTATCAAGTTCGTTAGGATACAAGTAATGTAAGAATAAATAGACACCGAGCAAAACAATGTCGCTGCTATACACAACCGTCGAACAATGACTAACAATCCGTAAATTTATCACCTAATACGGGAAGATAAGAGCACTCTGCTTTTCTCGCGTACGATACTTCCAACTAGCTTTTTTTTTTTCGTGGGGAAATCCTCATGGACGCCACGCCGCTCTCTGGGAGGCGACGGGGGAGTGTCGGACTCAAACCGACTAAAACCCCACGGTGGTCGTCCTGACGTATGGTAGGAGTGCCCCGGGGCCTTTTGCAAATTACTGCCGGAGCACGTCCTCGTTTTCTTCTTGTTCTCTAAGTCGTCCTTGCTTCGTGATGAGGCCGTTAGGAGGGACCACGCCTCCTAACGCCGCGCTACCTGGACCGTCGTGCAAGTCCGAGGGGGGACCCAGACCCTCCTCGGCGTGACGGCGCCCTTGATGGATCTTGTCTCCTCTTCCGTTCTCTCTCGGCGCGCTCCTTCGCGAGCATGACTTGCTCGCAAAAGGAGCGGACGGCGAGATACTCCTGGTGCCCCCTCAGCATGGCGTTGACGATCGCCGTGGGAGCCAAACTCTCGCCTATGGCGAGCTGCAGTACACGGCGCTGTTCTGCCCATGCTGGGCAGAATTCTAACGTGTGTTGCGCCGTGTCCTGTCCTTCCTACTTCCAACTAGCTATACTTCTAGCAACTTTCTCTCAAGGCCGGCTAACGTCCTTTTCTAACCACCAACATAGAAATCAACCAATTAACAGCAACGTCCATCTCCCTCACTTTCCGAGCGGAGGCTTTCCTCGACGAATCTGATGATCTCGTGCCCTTAGGCACACCCCATCATTGTTTTCCTCTGCAGCATCACCGCGACGGATAACGCATTCTCTCGTGCGAACTCATCAGCGAGTGTAACAACGTTTTTACGATCGGTGAATATTGTCAAGTTTTATTTTAACCAAGAATCAGACTCAGACTTTGAAGAGAAGCACATTTACCATCCCGTTGACCGCGGATTCGCTATCGAACCTAAGACCATTGCCATTAGTGTCTAATTTCCGCGGTTGCTTGTCGATTCTGTACTACTCACACTTGTGCTAATTAATATTACCTCGATTGTATAACAACGATGGCTAATTGCAGTGAAGATTAATTACACGCCCCTACTCTTAATCATAATCTTAACTCGACATATATATTAGGTCATCCCATAAGTTCGTGCCGTTTTTCGACCGGTTCTATATGTTAAGATTGTTTACATACCTTTCAGTTTCATGAAAAAATGTAATCCCCTCTCGTTGTACAACTTCTTTCTATTTTTCTGGTAGGGCCATTATTCCGTCTCGATAAATATTCTCTTGTTTTTCTTTAAAATAATTTTCTAAGCTATTTTTGAGAATGTCGATATTTTCAAATTTCTTACCTACTAAAAAGTGTTGTAATGCTCTGAACAGGTGGTAATCAGATGGGGCAATGTCTGGGGAATATGGGGGATGTGGTAAAATTTCCCAATTAAATTCGGACAATTTTTTTGTAACGCTTTTCGCGACATGCGGTCTAGCGTTGTCGCGATTGAAGATAACGTTGTTCCTATTCGCTAAACCTGGTCGTTTTTCAGCTAGTGCTTCCCTTAATTTTTCTAACTGAGTGCAATATTTATCTGAATTAATGGTATCGCCGCTAGATAAAAGTTCAAAATAGAGTATTCCTTTATAATCCCACCATACGCACGAAAGAACTTTACGCGAATGTAACCCTGGTTTTGCGCAGCGTTGAGGTGGCTGATTTCGTTGGGACCAGCTACGTTTCCGTTCAGGGTTTTCGTAAAGTATCCACTTTTCATCACCAGTTACCAGGCGTTTAAGCAATGGCTCGTGTTTATTACGCGCAAGTAATGACATGCACGCTGTCGTTCGTTCAAGACGGTTCCGTTCCGTAAGTTTATGCAGCACCCAAACGTTCAACTTTGACACCATCCCCATTTTTTTTAAAAACCTATGAATCGTTGTCTTAGGTATTTTCAGAACATTCGACATCTCTTGATCTGTCAAACTTCATGATTTTTCAACAAGATCCCGAATTTTATCTTCGTCTGTCCGAGGAGGACGCCCGGAGCGTTCCTCGTCTTCTAAACAGAAATTCCCAGCTCTAAAACGTTGGAACCACTTCCTACAGGTGCGAGATGAAAACGCATTTTCTCCGTAAACGGCACATATGTTTTTCGTGGCGACTGTTACGGAACTTCCTTTCCGAAATTCATATAACACGAGATGTCGAAAATGGATACGCATTTCACTCATGATTTTTTACTGTTAGAAGTCACTGTGTTCGCTATATTACGATCTTATACCCACGAAAATCTGCTCTAGCCTGTTCTCGATCAGCTAAGCTCAAGTGCATTGGTCCCTTATCGCCGTATATTTATAAATCGACACATGAAATGTATATACAAATGTCGGCACGAACTTATGGGATGACCTATACCGTATATATGGTATATACCAGTCCTCTATAGAAGATTTGGTCCTTTGACGAATTCTTTTTACCAAGATCAATTACAGCCCTAGTTAGTGTAGTTTCTCGTAATTTATATACAGTCACTACAGCTTAAGATAAGGGATAAGATTCTTCGTTTAACGTCATTTCCATAACCTCTCATCGCCTGAAATGTTCCACTATTAGAGATATCAGAATGTAGCTATTGATATCTTTGAATCTGCTTCCAATGGGTACTTCGTCAGATTTTATAAGCACTGCGCACGGGAATGCTTCGTTTCCCAACTGATTTTTTCAAAATGTTGACGATGTAAATTTTTTACGATTCCCATTGCATCGTTCATCAAACCATCAGAAAGTGCCATGTTTCGTTGTAACGTAATTAATGATCTCTCAGCTAATGCTATTGTATGCAACATTTCGCTGCATTTATTTACATTTGCAAAAATAACATCCTTGGGTAATCTTTTTCCATATTTAGGGAAACTCGTCTACTGAATCAACAATGTATATACAATAATATGAATCAATAATGATCATCTATCATTTTTGTATGATATTCGTCCATTAATTTTGCTTTCGAGAATATTCTCAATGCTGCACGGAGTGCTGAATAATATTCTTAGAATTGCTTGTTTAGGAATTGTTACGTCATCAAATCATAAATTATTTTAATAGGTCGATAAACTCTTTATCGTCCTTCTGCCTTCTATTAGTGACGAGTTCGCAGGTTGAAAATTGGTACCAAGAATTAATCTCTGCGCTGTGATTGTAATAATCACGTCAGTATAGTTGTACGAAATACAAAGTTCTTTTACCGGAGGTAGTTATATGATGTTACGGAGTAAAAGAGTACATTTATGCGAAATAGTTCTTCGCTGGTCTTGAATTCTTAGAGTCTGTGTTCTCAATTCTCATTTGTATAGTATAGACAATATAGACAGAATTCAATGTGTAATACCGAAAATTGTTTTGTAATACCTCGGAAACTAATAAATATCTGAAGTTAAAATTCTGGGTCTATCCTTCTCCCCCTCCGCATCTCACCTTTCAAATTTCTTTCAAACTTCCTGATCAATTATTGATGTTTTTCGAATATTATTATGTATTATATACATTTATCATGGTAATAAAAGACTGTTTAAAAAAAAAAGTAACTACGATCATCGACCTATTATTCTTGGAGAGATTTACAGCTTGCCCTTATGGTATGTTACACTCTATAACATTTTCCGGCCACGCCGTCCTTATCCGAATTGTCCGTAACAACGCTTCATCACAGCAGGCCATATTGAGTCCATTTCCATTTGAAGGGAAGGATACAAGTTCGCGACTAGGGCCGAATCTCACCCAAACTTAACGCACATTTGATCTACAACAATGTAAAAGGTATGGAAATAATTTTTATGAACATAAGATTTTTAAATTTCAATTAAAATAAAAAATGTTTCAAAAACTAAAATCAAACAACAGTTATATGTATAAGCGAAGTTACTCAGAATAATAACCCTGGCAACATATTTGAAAATTATTGAAATCGGTGAATTGTACTTTGATCGATATAATTACCCAATATTTTACAAAGTATACATAGATGGAATGATACATTTACGTTCGTTATAAGTGTTCTATTCCTTTAGGTACGCAGAGGAAGTGCTAAATAATTTTCGTATTATGGTCCTTTTTTCAATAATAATAAGCACACTTGTCTTGACTTTTGGTGGAATTATATTAATTGTGGTAAGTGAGATTACTTGTGCTTTACGCATAATATAACGATTTGATAATACTATTTCTAAATAGAATTCACCGCTACTTCTAAAACTGCAGTTCGTAATCGTATCTCTCACTGTACTTACGGAAGTTTTCATGTACGCATGGCCTGCTGACCACTTAAGAGAAATGGTAAATCACGATCTATGTAATTGTAATTTGTATATAATTTATTTGTTACACATGTCCTAAGCGCAGTCGATCTACCAAATTTCTTAGAGCACAAATGTTTCACGAAGTGCATACAACTTGATATGGTATAAACAGACGTTAGAAATACAAAAGAATTTACTGAACGTATTAGTATTTCAAGAACCAGTAACTTTGTCTATCAGTTGCGTATTACCAGAGCTCTCTCTCCGTTATTATTGTTCGGTACGACAAGTTAATATTCAAATGTCAATTGCGATAAATATATCAACGAAGGATAACATATAAATAACAAATTGACGACGTTTCAGTATCTATCCAATGCCATGTCCATCTTCACCGCTTTGCGTGCCGCGATAGGAGATAATTCTACATAAGCGTATGCAGAGTATTAATTTTACCACATAATGAAGTTTTCGTTACGGTCATGATTAGCATCACGATTACGAAGTAAGTTCCGCAATTTAGTAAAATGTCAACGCTATAATATCGGTGGAAACTAATTGTAATACTTATATCAAACTTTGAACTTGTTGCATAATACACAAATATATAATATAATAAGCAGGAATCACTGTTAGAAAATGTGACTCTGTATATTGTAACAGTTACCTTACTTATAATTAGTTACATGATTGATGACTAGTTAAAATTCTTGTTCCATTATTCGTAATATTATGATTAATACAAAGTGTTTGTCGTAACAATCCGGATACTTCACATCCGTTATAGCTGAGCGTGTATGTCGAAGGTTGATATAGCATTTAGTGTGAAGCTTAGGGGATTACCCTTAGCTGTAAGAGTAGAGGTAGCAGCTGATAGGGCCGTTTGCATTACATGATACTGCTACAATGCTCCTGCACCAAATACTTATTACATTTCTTTCAAATAGTACATTGTCGATAAATAAAAATAGTGTAGCTTCCAACATTGACGCAGTCCACCGTGCCTTCCAGAGGATGTATTTAGTGGGGTGACAGTACATACTACACTGACGTTGTGCAGATTATGTTTATCAAATTATGCGTATTCGAATTATAATTTGAATTTTTATTACTGCTTTGTGGTAGTATCTTCTTTTTGGATTATCATGTGCCAGAAGATTGATTTCTGTATCAAACGCTTTAAGCTTATTCGTAAAGTTTTGTAAAAATAAAATCTATTTACTTCACGGTACTTACAAGCTATTAAAGAAAATGCATTCTGTAACTACATAAATCTTTTTTATTTGTTGTGTATTATTATTATTGTCGTTATTCAAGTAAATGCAACTATATAACCAGAATCATTAAAAGATAATACGATACAGTAAATATTCTTGATGAACTAAGTTATTCTGTTAGCAAAATGTGAAATTGCGCTTTTATATCTATAGGAAACAGGGAATAAAATAAACAGTTAACTTTTATTTCTTGAAAAATTTTGTTCGAACTTATATGTCCGTTTAAGAAAATATCTGTTCCTGTGGAGTTGTTATGGAAAATAATATTATACGTAGAAACTTCCTTAAAAAGTGTTCTCGAGATATTTTAGATTCCGTTTAATGAAAATTTCGTAGAAATACGTTATTTTAGGACGTACATTAAAAAGGGTACCATGAGATATATAAAAATACCAAACTATTAAATACTAGTTATATTTTACAATATAATACATATGTTGATATTGTTCGTATGTTTATTGAATGAAAGGTATGAAAATCTTAACATAAGTAATTAATTGTTTCATAAGAGGTATTGTGCAGAAAAGAGAACTTACCAAGAATAATTTACAAATAACACTTTTTTATCATTTATATAAGCTGAAGTAGGTAGCAATTCCATAATATAATATGCATGTATAGTATAATAACGTGTATAGATAATATATTATGTATGTACAATTCAGCGACCCTCTTATCTTCAAAATTGTTTACTTCAATCAAAAACATGAATAAGCTTTAAACTGTGAACAACCTGAGTAAGTATTAAAAATAAATAACATATTTACGATATCAATTTAACTGTAATAATGATTTAATATCGTTGTAGTATCTATTCATTGAATATTCGATATTTGTTACAACAACTGAGAACTTCTTCAGTATTGATGAACAAAATGTCTGTTGCTGTTACAGGATGTTTCAAGATTCAAGGTCATTTTAAGATCGTAGTATAAAGTCACCTTGACCTTTTATCGAAAAAACAATTTTTTGGAAATTTCATGCGTTGAAATTTGTAGCCGATTGAGAGTTTATTAACTCTTGTTCGAAACATTATTTTATCAAATTATGTGTAAACGGTGATGTGTAAAGCTCTTAACTTTATTTGGATGTAAATTATGGAATAATATTTTATTAATTATATATGTAATAATAATAATACATATTAACAGTAAAGATATGTATTCTTCATAACGATGAGATCTTTGCATTCATAAATGCATAACTGGATTGCAGGGTTCTTTGTATTGCTCGTAAAAACTAGCTCCGATTAAATAACGATCAGCTACCATTAACAACTATGAGTCATTGTACCTTTGGTTCGTTTGCCTGCTACGTCGCGATGGGTTTTTGCGGCTCCGTTATGCCACCACCTTACGAAGGTCTAGGCTACGTCGAGCGCTATCGCATGAGCTATCTGAATTGCAAATTTTATTAAGTACAATTTGAATTTTATGTTTTATGATTTGGATGTATCTTCGTGATTTACTATTTTATAAAAGAAGTAATCTAGAAGTAGGTTATTATGATTTTATGTGATTGTTTTTATAAAAAATTTTGGATACTATATAAATTAGAAAATTTACACTTGGGACAAAATATTCCATGTTAAGAATTCATGTGGACAGACTATTCTCTTAAAAATATTTTCAGCGATATTTTATATTAAATTAGCTGTCACTGATACGAATTATACTTCATTATCATTTATCACGTGTGAAATGTATAACTAGATGCAACTAGAATAAGAACAATAAATCACTAATATTATTTATAGATATACTATTATTTACTTAATATTTTTCTTCCTATCAGAACATTTAAATAATTTAATTTTTATTTTAAGTTTTAAAGATTCTCTTTAGAGATAAATTCTACCTTTACACATATCATCAAGATAAAAAATCTGACTCGTATTACACTACTCTTTTACTTCTATGAAACCTTCATAGCGATATATCTATGATTTTCATAATCTGCACAATTCCTCTTTCTCATATTTTTATGTCACTGTATTACAAAAATATTAATATACAGAATATGAATAGATTAGAGTGTCTGTATATACGAAGATACTTTTTTCTGTAGCCGTAATAAGCTTATTTAATCACGTACCGAAGATAAATCGTATTAAAGACTGCTGAATATTCCTAATTTTTTGCATGAAATAAAAATAAATGACACGGAATTGTAATTGTAAATAAGCATAAACGCTTTGTAATAATATAACTAATCAGTTTAACAAAACATTTAATGAACGCCTCTAAAAGACATTTAAAATACAATTACAAAAAGTAATTAAATCGCAAGGAGCACGAACTCGTGGTGTAGAGAATATTGAGGATATTTAAATGGAAGTTTAACGTTGAAATGACATCTCGTAGACGCTACTTTCGGCAGAAAGCAGCGCTGTAGACTCTTTGTATATGAAATGACTTTTATCATACCTTATTCCTTCCACTAATTGACTTATTTAAATAGACATAAGTTTTTAGCTCACCACAAATGGTATACTAATTTGATGTTTGTATTCAGAGTAATACTGTGTCCGTAATTGCCCTGTACAGATTTATTTGCTCGTAGAAAAACGCCGTGCATAAGTCAATTTTGATAATAATTTATTCCACATTATATTTGTAATATTTGTTATATGCGAATAGTGCGTGTACGTAAATGATTATTTTTCATATAATACCATACCTCGTAGTGCCCCGTAGTAGTATTTTCTGGCAGCAACTCGTAGATGGTGTATATAAAGTTTCGATTGTAGTAGCAGAGAGGAAATTTCGTTTCTGACATTACAAAGTACAGAATAGGCAGGACATGCAATGCCATTTCACATGCCACATGCCACATTCTGAGGATCACCTGACATTTCCTTTTTTCTGTTACATCATATTTCGCGTAATGTATTACGTGATGTTTTCCATGATGTCCTGGGCGATATCTTACATTTTACAGTCTTGTGACACCTTGCAATATCTCACTGTGTCCCACGGTGGGTATTAATGACTTTGTAAAAATATTAGATAATATTATATTAGTTTGCATAATGTTTATTATATTATATTATTACGTTTTACGATGTTTTAATAACGAGGAACCAATTCCATGAGGAACAAAACCTCATCATATACAACCTCAGTATACAACAGCAATGAGGAGTATTGGCATATGAGCTTCTGGGTTATCTTGAGAAAAAGAGATATATCTATTAATTGTTGCTTCCATACACAACGACAGAGAAAGTATCTAAAACTCTTATCGTTATAAGATCATGTATAAAAATTACTAGAATACATGGGAGGAAGTTTTACGAGACAATTAGGCTGGCGTGTAACACGCTCTGTAAGGATGTCATGAAAGGAACGCAAGGATCCGAGAAAGGATGCACGCAAACAGACAGATTTTTATGACGTTCTACATGGAAAAGAAATACGCGTTTTCGTACGTAGTATTTATTTCCTAATGAGACATATACCTTAATCGATAACAGGGTAACGGAAAATCTTATGATCCTTTGCTCATCTGCTTTCTTTGCTCTTCTCACATTTACATTATACACTGATAAAAATTTAAGCAAATTAAGTGTCAAGGACTTTTTATACTGTTATATTAATTGTATTATATTAACGTTTATATTTATAAACGTTTATGTTTATATTTATAATTATATTTATACGGAAAGGAAACGCGTAAAAGTGTACCGGATTAACGATCGCAAACAGAAAGGATGTCGAACAAATATTATATTTCTTGAATTTATGGTTTCGTTCTTGACTATCGACGATGATGCAAATGTTGCCGTAAGAGCTACTACGAATGTAAAAGGAAAGAATAACGTTTTTGATGGTTGTATCACCGGCACTTGATATAAATTCAATAACTTCCATGTGACATTACGTCACTCGTGTCAACTATGTTACTGTCTATCGAATTATACAATTAAATTAGTTTAATACTATAAAACCTGGAGCTATTCCTTTCGCTCTTTCGAGCACGAAATTGCAATGGAAGAAAGTGAGTATAAATTTCAAGTATTATAATTCGTAACGCATGTTCTGAACCATAGATAAATAAACATCATGAATTATTAGATATTAATTCAGCAAACATTATTTATTGTCAACGAAATTATAAACGTGTTTACCATTTTATTGCGACAGATTACTATCATTACATGCATATATGTGTCAGGTTTAATGAATGCTTATAGATATTTCAATGTTATGTGCCGAACTAAAGAATTCGATTAGTTTTCATTCTGCAAACTTGACTGGATTATTTAAACACAGAAACCTCGCTAAAAAGAAGAATTAAACGTCTTAGAAAAACAATTTGTTACACATCGTTGACGCAATTGCGCAACTGAAACGGGGCTGAAATTTTGAAATTTGAAAATCACGAGTGCCATATTTAATGAACTTCAAATAGATTACACTTTCGGTTAGCACAATCTAAAATTATATTTGTTCTATTATAAATTAGCCTAATGTTGACGTTTTCCTGTTAGGAAATAAGCTACGTTAAAAAGAGATCATTCTTCTCGACGAGGCAACCAACGTGTAAGTAGTAACTAGTAACGAATTACTAACTAACATATTCCGTATATTAAATCTGCACTGCGTGTTCCACGAACCCTGTCCATGTTAAATATTTTCGTTTCAGAGAATACGCGAAAATGTTGGGCATAAAAGTTCTAAGACTTAAAGGACTAAATAATGTGATAATAATGGTTTCTTGACAAGTGGATGAATTTAGAGAAAATACGAAGGTCAGTTTTGCTTTCTTAAATGGAATCATATGCTTTTTATACGTTAATCGATCCACTTCGGCATTCTCTACAAAAAGGTATTAACCTATTTTTAGATATGAGAGATATGTATAATTTTGTGTGCTAGACTAGATTAGCCGCATAGTAGTGACACATGTGACAGTATGTGAGTAAGAGTGACCATAGATGAAATAACTTGGGCACATAATAAGTTGATACAATTGATCCAAAGCATCCATTTCTCGAATGAAATATGGACGCTACAGAAGGATCGGATCAAAGAGGTTGGAGGTAAGCTCCAAAGCCTAAATCCCTTCATCGACAAGGAGGGGATCTTACGAGTCGGGGGAAGACTCAGTAACTCACCGATGTCTTTCCATCAAAAACATCCCATTATTTTGCCGAAATCGTCGATTACAGAACGGAACATAAACCAGGAACATATAAATAACCATCATTCAGGGACACAGTCCACATTATACGCGGTTAGACAACGCTACTGGCCTGTCGACGGTCGTAGCCAAATATGGCGCACTATCAAGCGGTGTGTAAGATGCTGCCGAGCTAATTCACCACCAGTAGAATATCTGATGGGAGACCTTCCAGAGGCGCGTGTTACCGAGTCGCGTCCCTTCGCTAACGTTGGAATCGATTATTACGGACCATTCCATATCAAGGAGAGAAGGGATCGCAACCGCCGAAAGGTAAAGGTTTACGTCGCCATATTCGTATGTCTGGCAACCAAGGCTGTACATATCGAGTTGGTGAGTGACCTCACAACCGTCGCATTCCTTGACGCCCTACGCCGATTCATCTCGCGGCGAGGACATTGCGCGACAATCCTTTCAGACAACGGCACCAACTTTATCGGAGCTAACATGGAATTGAAAGATCTCCGGATCCTCTTGCAGTCCGATGTGTTACGCCACGAGGCTCACTAATTCCTAACCGTCGCTCGCGACTCTACAGTGTCGCAGACAGATCGTCTTACACGCCCGCCGAAAAGTATACAAAGTAGCGACGAGCGCATAGTTGTCACCAAGCAGCGAGATCTAGAAACGTCGATTTCGGTCCGATGATCATGGCGCGATCGGTGGCGTGACCCGAGCATAGTGGAGGTCGTCTCCCATAGAAGACAAAGAATATCGAAAGGGCAATCAGTCTCTTTTGAGGAGTCTAACGGCGCATATCAGTCTCATCTGAAAAGTCTAACGGCACATATCAGTCTCATCTGAAAAGTCAAACGGCACATATCGAGAAGTCTGACAAACATAATCATAGTCTAATGAATTCATCGCGAGATATTGTAAAATCGGCCGCATTTCTGTAACACGTCAACTAAAGTCATCAAAAAATAATTCGTGACATTTATAATACAATATCTATTATTGTTAAATATATAAGTTTATATTAAACCTGTTAATTCAGTGTTAAATTCATTGAACCACCTCTGTTATCTTAACCGAAACAGGGGAACGACTAATTAGCGGCGTCGATTATCCGAATCGTAGCGAGAATTTACGCCTCTCGCTGACGCGCTTTCCTAGCGATCGCGTTTCTCCGCGAACGGCCGTAACAGATAGATATGAATGGTACGCACAGTTCTTATGGTCCGGAGGCTCAAATAAACTATTCATATAAATATTAGGTTGTCCGGAAAGTTCTTTTCATTTTTTAAGTAAGAGGTAAATATAAAATCTTCTATGTATCTTTTTTAAATAATGTATGATCCTTTCTCTTCTACCACCTTTTGCCATCTCACCGGGAGCCTCATAATGCCATTTTTCCAAAATTTCTTGGCTTACTTTTAAGATATTCTTCGAGGCCGTTTTTCATTTCGTTTACTGATTTGAATTTTCTACCGCAAAAAAAATTCTTTACAGAAAGGAACAAATAATAGTCCGATGGTGCAAGGTCTGAAGAGTATAGAAGATGTGGTACAACATCCTGTATTTTCGGTTAGTCGCGGGCAGACGCGATCGCTAGGAGGCGCATCAACGGGAGTCGTAAATTCCCGTTACGATATAATAACCGACGCCACGAACAGGTCGATCCCCTTATTTCTTGTGGGATAATAGGGGTGGTTGTTTTTGAATAAAACTGTAATCAACAGTTTTATTATATATATATATATATATATATATATATATATATATATATATATATATATAT
>JACXIT010000231.1:0-14440 GCA_014737525.1 Bombus difficillimus | reverse complement strand
AAACAATGAACCTCCAGGAACGGACTGCTAAGATCTGTTTCGGCGGTTCGAGTGGCTTTTGTTAAAAATTTCCGAGAGCTATGGGGGGGGGGGGTCCTTGAGGCTATTGAGGATACGCAGTACGGATGTGTAGACATCTGAATATCATCCTGCCAGCGGTGTGTGGTCCGGTCGAGGTCGAGCGTCGCCCGACGCAACACGATGTTTGCAAGATATAAAAGAATCAAAAGAAGACTGTACTAGCTGGAAAAGATCACGGTCGGGCATACTCCGATTTTAATAAAACTTGAGACCTAAACGTAAAATTAGCAAATATAATACACATGTATTGATGGTGGCACGAAATTCAATTCTGGATTAAATCTTTCGCATTATTGCATGTGGTTTATCGCGACTTCAATTCCTGGCATTTATTGATAAGTTGGTACTGCATTACTCGTATAGTCCAAAAGCATAATTGCAACTTAGGTAGCATCCAATGGCAAAAATTTTACCGTGTTGCATACATATTTGGAATGCATGAACACGACAAATTTTATAAAATTGTAAGTTTTGTCTTGTATTCGCCGATGTTTGATGGAATAACATATTTTATATAAACACATTGGCAAATATGCATGATCGAAGGCGATAATTAATCTTTTCTACTTTAGGAATGTGTAGCGGATTTGATCTTTGATACGGATTTAGATGTCGTAATAATAATTTTTTGATCACCAAATAGTTCACTTTGTCGCTGAAAATCGTTCTGTTGTTCAACCTTTTCTGCATGTAAAAGTCTTCCGTTATACCTGTACTCTGATGTACCTACAATTTTCTGCTGCGTCATTGATAGTAGGTTAATTCTCTTAGTAAAAGTAAAAAAGTAATAAAGTAAAAGTAATAAAGTCAATGTAAGAATTATTAAAATTTTGACATCTTTATCCACAGAAGTTTTTAAACAAATTATTTTTTACAAATTTTCAGTATATCGATACGTATGATTCTCTTTACACTTACTCGCGTACGTGCTAATCTATTTCGCAATATTATAATGAATTTTATGAACGATAAATCTGAGCGATCGCATTTTTGAACGCGCTGGCGGAGCATGTAAAGTGGTAGGCTGAAAGAAAGCAAGCGACAAGAGGGCGAAATGCAGGCAGAGACGGAATTTTATTTAATTACTCTATTATGTCGTACGAATAATAGAAAATAATAATTGGGAAAGGTGTCATCATACTCTCAAGTTATATTAATATGCGAATGGATTCGCCGATCGTCAATTTCTACTTACGCATGACTGGCCTCCTTACGGCGCTATGGTCGGAAAATAAAGAATAGGTCCATCCTTACTTAATAGCCACAAATCTAATTAAAAATACATGCTCGTACTAACGTCAACAATATGTTACTTTATTCAAGATTACTGGCATCGCACCGTCCTTTTAAATTATTTTTCTTCGTATACATACGTCGTGACAAAGTGATGAAAAAAATCCCTTTCAAATTCTTGAAATTATATTTAGAGTAATTCGTCCACTTTTGTTGGAAACAAGTAACGTCGAACTGTAGAATGGCTACATCCTGTCCGATTTCGATGACTTTTTAACACATTATCAGGAATACGACTCTAAACAACTTCTTCCCGTACATGAAACTGTCGGACATTCTACGAATGTATAATTATATTCAATTGTACATCCGCTACTGCGTACGCGCTGGTATTTGTGGCCCACTCATCTTTTGTTTAAAGTATATACAGGGTGTTCAGTTGCAAATGTAAAAAAACTTAAGGGGAGATTCTTGAAGCTAAAATAGGATGAAAATCAAAAACAAAAGTATTGCGTTTTCGGCTTTATTTTTAGTTATTGACAATTAAAAATAGGCTGAAATGTGACTGTGCCTAAGCAAATCTAATTACACGAACGAAAGTAGGTCGGCTCAAACAGCGGGCTACACAGTGATCATTAAATCGAACAATAGATGAGCAGCAGCTTATTTCGTACAAGTCGTGACGAAGAAGACTATGACTTTCGGAGACATAAACCATCCTGCACGACGTTCCCTACGAAAAATCATCGATTATGCTTACTCATTAAAATCCATAACAATATAACGTTAACCGCTTTATGGTATTTTCGAATAGAGAGGATTAGTGTCTCCTGTAATCCTTTACATTAATAAATAATTAATAAACAAAAGCACATGTAAGCAATGTTTGCGCAAAGTTTACATACCATGGGAAAAATTCGCGTACCGCGAATGTGCAGACTGTTCACAGAAAAATCGTAATAAAAATAGTAATGTTCAGAGAAAAAACTACATGTGCATTAAGTATTCTTGAGCTGCTACTGATGTGGCCGTACGTTGTTTTGCATAAATCAGAAACTATTTTCATACAAAGTACTGATCACTAAATATTACGATATCCACACACATGCACATGAAATAAGAAATCAGGAAACACGAAAACAACTGCAAAAAAATTATTTCAACTTATATTCGAAGAATTAATTAAAGCATCGTTTTATAGAAGTGCATTGAATAGCTCTTTTAAAATTTTCGCTTTTGTTGCCGAAATGATACTATCCTTGGAAGGCAGTTCTAACCATTTTTAAACACATCTGCTGAGCAACCTATACGTTTTTTCAATAGACATGCCCAAAGAAACACCTCAGATAACGTGTCTACTCTTGACCAATTTCGAAAGGATCATACAAAAGAAGTAAATGCGTTGGCCAAGAATATTGTAAATTTTTCTTTCTAGAAGAACTCTCCACTACTACCTTGCTATGTAACATATTTTAGTTTTTTTTTATTTATTATTATTATCAACATATAAGATTATTTACAATTTTTAAATAAATTAGTTTGGCGTGGTACTGTAACTTGGATTATAAAAGTTTATAGTATGTTTGATTCTAGTTGAATGGAATGCTCCAATCTAAGGGGTATTGCCTTTTTAGTCTGCGGATCTGATCCGTCGTGTCAAGTAATTGGGTAACTAATGGGTTTTGGTGGTGGTTAACTCTTATATTATATCTGTTTCTGAGCTTGGATATTTCTTCTTTGACTGCGGGTATCTTAAGGTCGCGATGTATTGTTTCGTTGGTAACATACCAAGGTGCATCTATTAAGGATCTTAGAGTATCCGATTGGAATCGTTGGAGAATTTCTATGTTGGAATTACTCGCTGTTCCCCTTAGTTGGATCCCATAGGTCCAAACAGGTTTTAATATGGCTTTATATAACATTATTTTACTCTGCATGTTTAAGTTGGAGCGTCTGTCAATGAGCCAGTAGAATTTTTTTCGTTTTGTTTTCAGTTCTTTGGATTTCCCTACGATATGCCGTTTCCATGTTACTTCTTCTGCTATTATGATAGGGATACCTTCGCACGTGTTTGTTATATTATCGTCGCAATCATCACTTGTGGACATCAAGAGTATTGGCCCCCGCCCTTCCTCCAAGATTAATGCCTTCCACAGAATTCACAGGGATGAGAAATAAACAAATAGATATTACAGGAAAATAGACACAAAAGAAAACACATGACAACCAATGAAGAGAAACACAAGGCAGCTAATTGTTCTACAACACACTTGGTGAATATGGGCTATAAACACATGTGCGCGGTTCAGAATCCGGGTGCAGAATCCATTTAAAAATAACCTATACTAATTAAAATGCCGAGCGTATACGATTAAAAATGTATTAAGCTGGATTTCCGTCACGCGCACTAAAATAGTACTTGTTCCACCGTTTCGAGAGACATAAATTCTCGTTACAATACGATAATCGATGCCACGAATCAGTCGATTCCCTATTTCGGTTAAGATAATGAGGCTTGAATGATAATAACACTGAGATAAGAGGTTAAATATACATTTTATTTCCACCTACTTTGAAGACTTGAGTATTTGCGTGTCGTGCGTGTAGAAGTGTTCTCAGCGAAGTGTTAACCCATTTGCATCCAAGCGCGGATTATTACGCGCGCTGCGACTGCTTCCTTTTATTTCCATTTTAACCTAAATAATTTCTTTTAAATAAACAATTTTTACTTTTTTCCTCTGTTATAAAGAATGAAAGATGCGATGTTTGCGAAGTAACATTGTCTTCTAATCCTTTTGAACAGTAAATTTTCGATAAACTCCATGAAGAATTCGGATGTCATTTACTGCATCTACGACCGACTGCGCGCGGTGATAGGGACCAGTCCTCTTAATTAGAACCATGATGCAAATGGGTTACCAGCAAGTGAGATGTGTTCAGATCTCAGAGTCCAGTTTTCTTTCGACAGCCGAAGCGTGTAGACGTGTGTCTAGTGCCCAGTGAAGTTCACAATAAGTGACGACCCCCCGTCGAAAGTGAGTTAAACCGGAAAAAGAAAAAAAAAAAGGAAGAAAAACCAAGTGCTTTCTAAACTTACGCGTGGAAAATCCAACACTACTAATCTCTAAACCAAATCAGAGCCTCTCGACTAGTTATTTCAATTTGAATTAACTAGCTCGAAGATGGCCCAAGAAACTAGATCTGGCTCTCACGAACAAAACTGCAACCGCACCGTCCTACCTCCGCCGTGGCAAAAGGACAATATATCCCACCTCTCAAACCACACCACCAGCATCAAAAAACGTAAGCTTGATCCAGTAAAAAAAAAAACGTAAACACTAACCAGAACGAATCGTCAACAAGTCACATCACCACTAAAAGTAAAGGACCTTCGAACGCACTACGCCGGCATATAGACGCCGCACGCCGACACTGGGCCCGCCCAGCCGAGGCAGTAGACGTCCCAAGGCGTTCGCCGTCGCCTCGACCGAAGATGTCAGGCGCTTAAAATGAGCGCCGAAGGTCCAGTGGCTGTCGATGGTCAGGCCCAGATACTTCATGCTGGCCCCGATCCTGATCACGGCCCCCTTCAACCCCAGGCGATAACCCTTTTGAGGCGTCCCGTGCTAGGCCCTTCGGCAATACCACATTGCCTCGGACTTCTTGGGGGACACCTCCAGCGCCTCGTCCTAGGCCCGCCTCCTTGATGGCTCGCTGCAGAGGCCTCCGCGCTTCGCGGTAGGCCCCGTATGCGTAAGCCACCGTGATTTCGTCCACCCCCCGCCTACGGCGGAATCTGGTGTACCGGCGCCGGGCGCGAGTGCACTCCTCGCGGAGACGAGCGATTTCCGCGGACCACCAGTACACCGCGTCAGCGCGGCGCGGGGTCCCCGATTGCGGCATGTACGAGTCGCAGATCGCGCGCATGTCGCGCCTCAGCCGGACCGCTCCCGCTTCCGCGTCCTCTTCCGTTCGAGATTCTTCCACCCATCCGACGGCTAGGGCAGCCGCCGCCATGAGGTCCACGTCGCAGAGGGCGGCGGCCCACCGCGGGAAGTTCCTTCTCCCTCCCGATGTGCCGCCGGGCCCGCGCGCCACGGACGAACGGTCGTTTCTTGCGCCGCTGTCCATCACGATGTAGAGGTGGTCCGAGAGTGAGCGTTCAAGGGCTCGACCATTGCCACACGCCATACCTGGAGTTGTAACTCATACTGGCTTCGTTTTAAAATGTTAGAAATTATATCCACTTTCTAGCAGCCCCTGGCCGGGGATCGGCGCGCTTAGGTGTTCGGCACGTGACTTAGAAAAACCCTGCCCTCTCCATGTGGGTCATTAGACAAGTTGTATCTACCCTTGCGAGCGGCAGCTCGCTTTACCGGTGCCGCGCGATGCGTGCGCGATGGGCTCCACTTTGCGCGAGTCTCGCGGTTCTTCTTGAGGGTTCGCTTGCCTGCTCATTTGTCCGCGTCGATCTTATTTTTGGCGGTCTTTCTTGCTGCGACATGCCTCTCGTTTCCTGCGGGGCTGCTCTCCTTCGTTTCTCTTCCTTCTTTAACAGGACACTTCTTGTAAACTGGCTAATGTGGGGGTGTACATCTTTAGTGCTGAACTCCCATTTTTTCTCCGGCCAGTTCAGTTTCATTTTCTGTATGGTGTTGCGCAGTTTCTGCCGTTCCTCGTTGAAGATCGGGCAGTCTTCCAGTATGTGCTGGAGGGGTGTCTTCCATGCCGCAGTCGTACGTATCTACTTCGCTCAGGTGGAAGGTCTTGAGCTTGCTGTTGAAGTCCCTGTGTCCACTGATGAACTGTGTCATGTAGTGGTCGGGTTCAATCCAACGGTGTTCGAGCCTTTCCCTGACGTTGCTGATATATTCGTACGTTGTCCTGCCCTTCTAGCTGGATCGTCAGCGTTCTTGCCACTTCGTGGTGGCTTCTTCTATTATGTCCCTCGCGGTGCTTGCTTCGTTGTGGCCTCTTTTCTTTTTATGTAGTCGTGCCCTTACTTCTATGAGTATGTCAATGGGCATGACTCCTGCGATGACTTGCAGTGCTTCTGTGGATGTCGTCCTGTAGGCTTTCGTAACCTGTAGGAGCGCCATCCTCTGCCACCTGATGAGGGCCCTCTTTGTTAGCCCGGTCAACCGGTCGCTCCAGCCAGCCACCGCGTACGTGGTTATCGGCTCAAACAGCCCTTTGTACAGAGTACGCATGGCCGCTTGTCCGAGGCCTCATTTCGCTTTGGCCACTTTTGCGAGGATGTGGAACAGGTTCCTGCACTTCCGCGTTATTTCTCGGACGTGCCAGCCGATTTGTAGGCCCCTTCCGAAGTATACACCAAGGTATTTGATTGCTCGTCGGTCCCGTTGATTTGGATCACCGGTGGCCTGTCCAGGTCCAGTTTGCTCTTTATTAGGAGCATTTCTGATTTCTCGACCGACAGCTTTAGTTTCTTCTTTGTGCACCAGTTGGAGGCGCACGTGTCTACTACCTGCCCTTTAATTTGCAGTTCCTTTCTTGAGTTCCCTGCAACCAGTAGTATTATGTCGTCCGTGTATGCAATCGGCTCGCATGATGTTTCTCTCGTGCTTAGTTCTGCCAGTAGGTCGTCGAATATTAGGTTCCAAAAACTTGGGCCCAGCACCGACCCCTGCGAGCATCCCTTGGTGACGGGCTTGCTGATGACTTCCTTCTCCCCAGTAATCTGTACGGTTCTTGCAGGGAAATAGCTCTGTGTTAGCCGGTACAGGTTGTCTGGGCAGCCTCTCCTCTTCAGTTCGTTCATCACGTTTGGCCACCATACGTTGTCGAAGGCGCTCGATATGTCGAGTGCGATTGCCAGGATGTACTTTCTCTCGCGCATATGGTTTACTTTCTCGCGAAGCATAATTATGGCGTCCGTGGTCGATCTTCCAGGGCGAAAGCCGTACTGTCGGTCGGAGGACATTGCGTGGCCGTGGAAGATGGTCGACATTCTGGCAGCTACTAATCTTTCCAGTAACTTGCTTATCATGGAGAGTAGGCAGATCGGTCTGTAAGACTTTCGGCTGCTTCTGTCTCGATCCGGTCCTTTGAAGATGGTGATTAGGTTCCCCGCTTTCCATATTCTTGGGAAGGCCCCCCAGGTGAGGCAGCCGTTCATTAGTCTGAGGAGCTCTTGGTGGATTCCGCCCCAAGCGCGCTGTATTGCTTCTACCTCGATTAGATCAGGCCCAGGGCATTTCCCCCTTGTCATTCGTTTTACTGCGTCGCGGAGCTCTTCGATTCGAAACCCTGCAGTGTTTTCGACGTTCGGGGGTGTTTCCGTGTTCCGCCTGATCTCCGCTTGTTCCGACGTGTCAATGTCCTCATGGTCATCGGGTATGAGGGCTGCCAGCATCGTCTCCGCAGTTGTACGCCAGTTGGAGGTATCTCCTTGTGGCGTCCGCAGCGTGGATACCGTCTCTTCTCTCCTAAGTTTTCCCGTGACCGTTTTGTAGGCGATTCCCCAGGGTTCTTTGTTACCTTCCCTGGTTACGAAGTTCTGGCAGGTGTCGATCTTTGCTTTGATCACCGCTTTCACGTATCTTTTCCTCGTTTCTCTGTATCGTAGTTTCTCCGCTTCCCTCGTTGCGGGGTCCCTAGCCCCTTGGTACTTTCTTCTTGCTCGGTAGGTGTTCCTTTCCTCTCTTGTCAGCTCTGGAGTCCACCATGACACTGATGTATTGTGCCACTTCTTCTTTGGGATAGCCGCGTCGCAGGCCCTTATCAGGGCTGCCTGCATTTGCTCGGCCATCCGCTCCACATCCTCGGCTTGTTGGAGGGTTGTCTCTCGGAGTGCCTCGTTCTCCTCCGTGACTGCCAGTTGGCAATCCGCGTATTGTACCTGCTTCCTTGTATCTTCGGCGGGGTAGATCGTTTCCCCAGGATCAGGCGCGTCTCCAGGATTCTGTGATCGCTGGAGGTTCCGTCCTCGTGTACTCTCCATCCTTCCACGAGCGGTATTATCTCCAGACTCGCTAGGGTTACGTCGATGTTTGATCTGCTTCGAGTCGTTTCGAAGGTGTGTGCTTGTCCTGGTTGGTTCAGGACCTGTAGACCATACTGTGCAATGACCACTTCCAAGGCTTCTCCTCTGCGGTCGGAGTGCCTGCCGCCGCGGCCGCTGCTGTGGCAGCCGTTGTTCCACAGTGGAGTTATGGCGTTCTTGTCTATGCCGATGATGGTCTTCTTTCCTCTGAGGCACCTCAGTACCTTTCCAGTTGTTGGATGCCCATTTGAATGTTTTCGGCCGGCGGGAGGTACTGGCTTACAAGATAGATCTCCGTCTCTCCATCGCTTACCTGCACGCATACGCAGTGCGTTGTGCACAGTTCGGCGATTTCGAGCGATGTTATGTGTCTACCTTGGATTCCTATTGCTGCCCATGGTGGATCTTGCTTCGTTCCTCGGCAGGCGATCGCAACCCCTGTGCCGAGTCCGGGTATTTTCCCTTCTGTGCTGTAGGGTTTTTGCATCAGCAAGATTTCGTTATTATCAGCACTCAGCTGCATCCTAAGTTTGTGGAGAACAATTCTGGATCACTGCATATTATGCTGCAGGATCCTTATTCCCGTATTTCTCCCATGTTCACTTTCATTCTTGTTTCTTGCCCTACTCATAGCAGGTACGTGCTACAGAAGTTTCCAGGGCTTTTTTGTGCATTGGGCAGTTCACGTTGGAGGCAGCGTGATCGCCCTTTTTGCCTGCTTTTTAGCAGTTTACGCAACTGGGGTTGTTGTCTTTGTTTGGGCACTCTCTCGTGCTGTGCCCACTTTCCGCGCAGTGTGCGCAGGTTTCGTAATGAACGCGGCAGTATTTTGCCACGTGTCCGTAGCCTTGGCATTTGTAGCAGCGATTAACTGCTATGAAGTCCCTCACCTTACATGCGTTCCAAGAGAGGAAGATCTTTCCCCTTAATAACTTGTCTCTTACCTGGGGGGGGGGGGCACTTCGATTACCCAGTTAGTTTCTTCTTGGTCCTTCCTTCCTGTCCTGAAGCAGAACGTGATGGCCGCGACGTCGTCCTCGTTCAGCCTGTCCTGGTTCTGCTTCCTCATGCAGGACAGTATTTCCTTTTCTGGGATGTCTCTTGGGACGTCATAGATGATCATCCTGGGAGATCTTCGTTGCGGTGTGCTGACTTTTAGGCCGGCTTCCTTTAATTTCTCGTTCCCCGTGAACTCCTTGAGGCTTTCTGGCTTCGTCGTTTCGACGACTAGGCCGTTTCCCCTTATTTTACGTACTGCGGTGATTTGTATTCCCCTTTTACGGGGATTCACCAGGGTGAACACCGCGTCGCGTGCTTCCTCGCTCGTTGGATGTCGCCGCCCTCTCTTTCCGGTCGAATTATGATCACATTTTTCGGTGGTTTTACCGCCATTTGCCCGACTTTGTTGCTCGTTATTTTAACCTTCTCCGCATATGAAGGTTGCCTCGGTTCGAACTGTGCCGTTTTCTTGACGGCTGTTTCGAGCCGCTTGCTTACTTTATTTACGGCGTTCATTATTGCCGTTTCTTTACTTTTCTCGCCGCCGGCTCTTTGCTTCAGCCTTCCTGTCAGGTAGCTGTTTTGAAGCAGTAGCTCGTCGACGATGCCCCTCTGTTAGGAAGATGCTACATTTACACTGTACATGTGAATGTGTGTGTAAGCGTCGGAGGGCGTCCAGGCCTTGGGACAAAAGACGATAGGCAGTCGTTTAGAAGCATCTGGAAGAGTCAGTTGACAACAAGCGTGCGTGCGAATAGGTTTACGAGGTCTTCAGAGTATAAGTGATATGTATAACTGATGTGCTGGAATAAAGTAAATTATTTGTATTTCCAATCCCTGCTATATCTTTACACCCTCATCTCTTTGAAGCACCGCATGATTACTGCGGTGTGTTCCTTGTTTATCTTTTTGGCCGGATCTAAGCAGAACGCCGTAACTTTCTTTTCGATGTCGCTGGCCTGTGGCTTTATATCTGGCACTGGCCGTTTTTCTTCCTCTGCTGGCTTTTCTTCGTCTCTGGAGGAGTTGTTAGCCTCCGAGCTTGATTTCTCCGGTTTTCCGGCTTTTTTGGGCTTGGGATAGTCGCGCTCCTTTCTTTTTGTGTCCTCAGAGGCTGCAAGACTACTCTAGTTTTTGCGCCTGGCGGCGACTGCCCTTGGGACGGCATCTCAGGTGTCTTGCCGGGTTTTGCGGCTGCTGCGGTTGTTAGCGTCTCGGAGACTAAGTCCAGCGGCGTATCGCTTTTTCGATCCGCTTTTGCGGCTAAGTCCAGCGGTGTATTGCTTTCTCGATTCGCACACACGCGATGAGGAGAGCGTAAAGGTGGCTTGAACTAGGCACCTTTACAGGTGTCCTCCTATATTTTCTTTCAACATTTTTTTAAATAATACGTAGCGTTTCTTTGAAATGGGACTTCGAGAATTTAGCATTATACGTAAAATTAATTGCTGTCCTTTTATACATGTTTGGTATATGAAATACAGATACATATACAAGTGTATATATGAAATATGTATATGGAAGGAGTATGTAGAATGTAATACGAATAACGAAAAAAATAAATAGAACGAAGAATCGAAGAAACCTAGAATATCTTCTAGCGAGCCTAAAGACTTGGAATTATAATTATCTACGGTTTAGCAAAATTAATATTTTAAATACAATAATTTTGCCAGTAATTAGCAATATACGAGCACGTTTGGGAAATCAGCTCTGCAGAGTCAGGCTACACAGAAGTTTCTCTTGCTTTGATAGAATTCTGTCAAATATAGCAAAGCCACAGAATTTGAATCACGCTATTCCACTAATGCCGGCTTTGCAAGAAATTTTCCACATATTAACGCGTTGATCGAATGGTACTGCATAACAGTATTAACAAAGATATCAAACACAATGCCAGGATCTCGAATAATTCATCAAATTTCTCAATTAAAATATATTTCAAGCACTAACACGGACAAACCATTCCAGTTTCGTAAATTATTCTAGCTATACACAATATTTCAAACGACCGCTATATCAAGGCAATGTAAGTGTCACGTAAACTTTAGGGTTGGGTGATAAAATAAAATGTAGTTGAGTCGTAACACAACTATTAGGATCGTTTGAATCAGTTTTTATTATAAATTCACCAATCACAATGGAACACACACTGAATTAACACACGTGTATCGCAACTCACTCCAACCACGCGGCTGTTATAAGGATAGAGACAATTAAAGATGTGTTAACTATTCTAAGAGTACAGACAGAATTGAATTTTCCTAACGATACTGTCTCTGAGGAAAGCTAGGAGTGGGTGTGACTAAGGACACGGAACTATCGGATTTGTTGATGACAATTTTGGTTAGGGAAGTGAGGGCAGTGGACATCGTTTCCGATTGGGTAATAAGAAGGTTGGTGGACCAGGAAGGATTTTAGCCGCCCTCGTGAGAAAGTTGCTAACGGAACATACTCAACGTGAGGAAAACCAACTTTTCAGTATTAAACCGTAGTAAGTGATAGAAATGAAAGGAGACCTTCGACAAGAGATACTCGCTTGGTCTGAAGGACTTTAACTATGAAAATTCCAAGACCACTGGTGGGTACTTGGGACTATTGATGGTACGCGCCAAGGATGTGTAGACATCCTGGCGCCATCCGCCTCGCAGTGTGTGACTTGGTCTGCGATATGAATTGACGTTACAAAAGCAACGTTGACGAACATTCAAATATTACATTTTCAGAGCAACCTTTTTAATATTATGACGTTGTTATAACAATTCCTCTAAAGCATACAAATTCGATATTTCAATTTGTATATATCTGTGTTCTTCTGTTAAAAAAGATATATATTTTACGGGTAAAGTGTTTCAGAATACATAAACTAAATTTTCTATAATTAACCTAGTCTGGAAATTGTACATTTCTATCCCGAAATTGTGACATTATCGATGAGAAAGTACTGATAAAAAATAATTTTGTCATTGTATCATTATATATCAACCGTATTAAAGAAAGAAACAGAGAAGAAAAGGAGAAATTTTCTATAAATCACGTCTACTTGACGTTATTAAAATTTATCATAGAAACATTGCAACAACCACATTGTTGGTCGTTATAAATAATCATAATATTCCATAGCTTTCTATAATACAGTAGCTCATGTGTGTTATAAAAAAACATAACATAATGTAATTCGACAACATTGGTCAAATTTCAAACGTACTGGAAAATGTTTAGTACAAGTATATGTCGGGTTGGCACTAAGATTAGATTTAGGGGCATGTAATGAATATTCTCTGGAAGTAGCCATCGCTGTTATATAATCGAAGTAATATGAATTAGAACAAGTGTGAGTAGTACAGAATCGACAAGCAACCGTGGAAATTAGACACTAATGGCAATGGTCTTAGGTTCGATAGCGAATCCACGGTAAATGTACTTTTTCTGAAGTCTGAGTCTGACTCTTAGTTAAAATGAAACGTGACAATATGCACCGATTGTAAAGACGTTGTTTTGCTCGCTAAAGAGTTCGCACGAGAGAATGCGTTATCCGTCGCGGTGATGCTCCAGAGGAAAACTAAGATGGGGTGCGACTAAGGGCACGAGATCATCGGATTCGTCGAGAAAAGCCTCCGCTCGGAATGTGAGGGAGATGGACGTTGTTGCTAATTGGTTAATTTCTATGTAGGTGGTTAGAAAAGGATGCTAGCCACCCTTGAGAGAAAGTTGCTAACGGGAAGTGTCGCACGTGTGAAAAGCACAGTCCTTTTATCTTCCCGCAGTAGGTGATAGATTTACGGACTGTTAGAATAAAGACTGTTTGTCCGATTGATATTAGTGACTAAATCCTAAGATTTGTTAGCGGGTCCTCAGGTTGGCTGAACATGTACTGCGGAGATGCATCGACACCTGGCATCTTGCCCGAAGAATAGGGTCTGTGTGAGCCACGAGGCAGATGCCCTTGGAATGTTTACTGTCGAGTGTCGCTGTAATTATTTCTTTGTAAGGAGAGATATACAATTATTCTATATCTCTGTTAGGTAAAACGTTCATCCCGTGACCGCGGCTACGCTGGGCGACTAGTTGTCGCCTCGAGCCCAAGCTCATTATCTCAAGTTTCGGACAATTTTATTTGGGTTGATTTATAAAGACTACAGTAATGGGAATTTTCCAAAGTATTCCAAAGAGAACGACCGGTGTCCTTTCATCTCCGACATATACATTTCATGAAAATATGTAAACAGTCGATTATCTACTGTTGGTAAATCTTGATTATGTCTCGTCTATACACATGTGCCTAAGATATTTGAGGAAGGTCAAAGAAATGTGCTATTTTACATAAACAACCTTTTTAATGTACACGATTACAGAATTGTAAACAGAGACAGTCATAGACCCATTTTAAAGTTTGTTTAATCGCAGGATTGATAATTTTCCTCCATTTGAAAGAATAAAACCATGTACATATTTAGTCATTACGAACGTGCATTAATTCAGACACTTTCACGGCGGATATGCCGCGATCAAAAGAGATTCATTTTGCTTTTGAGAATCTACCGTATTCCGGCTCCTCTCTTGAATATTTAGTGGAGGATCGTGATATGTAGCCGTGCCATAGTCGCAACATTTCATTAATAAATGACTATGTGTTTCTTCTATTCCTTAATCCGTCACTTTCCTGTTTTTCGTGCTTAGTCTAAGAACATGTTTAATCTAAAGAGAAAAAAGTCTTGATATTTTGATCGATCGGTTATGATTCATTTTTTTGTATTAAAAATCACAAGTTGAAGCATCTGTGGTTGATTACTCAGTTAATTATTTAATTCTATCACGTTTCATAAAGATTTAATTCAAGCCGAAACGAGATTTAATATATCAATAACTTATTGATCGATTATTATTTTATATCACAGATTAATAAGTGATAATTATGCTGTGGTTAATTAATTATGACGAAATCTATATCTTTGTATTGTATTATTGTACCCTTCCGTTATCGTATTATAAAATATTTAACATCAGAGAGCGTAGCACGAATAGATTGTGTTTAATTTATTGGATAGAAATAATTAATTAAAATGAATGCAACGTTTCAATACTTGTTTCCGCTATTCATTTTTGTAACGATGTATTGGA
>JACXIT010000230.1:0-156502 GCA_014737525.1 Bombus difficillimus | reverse complement strand
TGAATTATAATGTTGTAAGTTTATAAGATTCATAAATATGGCCATTTGTGTAGCTGTAATTGGAAAAGATGTAAGTACACATCTTTTAAGGTTGGAATGTTAATAACTGTGCAAAATCTTTAGTTAATAAATGATACAAATCAAAAAATATTGTAATTCTGAACTTCGATAGCAATAATAATATGTGTTCCAAACTACTTATTTGCAGAATTCTCCAAAATATATTAGATGCGTAGATGAATCATCAGCATTGCAATTTCATTGCAAAGTTCATACGTCAATTGATATTATAGAAGAAAAATTAAATGTTGGAAATAAAACTGCTATTGATATACGAGATTTGTATTTAAATTTATTATATGCTACTGAAGAATATAAAATGTACGTATATAACACATATTGCATTTTCAAATATATTATGTTTTTTACATAGTATTTCATTGTACAATTTCAGATATGGTTATGCTACTAATACAAAAATCAAATTTATTATTGTGTCTCATTCATCAAACACGTCTCTGAGAGATAATGATGTAAAAATGGTAAATCTTTTATAGATCATATGATAAAAGAACTATATTTAATATATGTAAATCTATACTTTGCAGATTTTTAAGAAATTGCATGCGGCTTATTCTAATGCTGTATGCAATCCATTTTACATTCCAGGTGATCAATTGAATTCCAAGTAAGTTCATTTAATTTAGTTAATAGTATTACTTTAATGTATATAGCAAATTTTAATATATTACAATCAATGCATGTATATCATTTCAGGTCTTTTGATTTAGCAGTAATGGATATAATGGGTATTATATCACCTTTTTAATAGATTATATTTGAACTTAATATATTGTGAATATATTTCAAATAGGTATCATTAAATTATGTAAAAATTATTACAAATCTTTTTGCTTTGATAAAATGTATAGTAACTTATTACAAAATTTATTATGTTAAACTGTAATTTACCTTTTTAGTCTTTAACTTTGTAATATTATAGTAAACTTCTGTATTTTCTACCCATTTCTGTTTTAGCTATTTTTAAGAAACGGTAACTCTTTATTATTTGTTTTTTGATAATTTTCTGATATGCAAAGATTATTTAGTAGCGAATTTTGTTTGAAGTGATTATTATATTGATAAAATTTTATTTTCATGATTGAAATTTTCAATAGAATTGGGTCTAGTATTGAAGGATTAAAAAGAATATTAAATAATAAACACTGAAAGTATTTTTAAAATTTGAAATTAAATAGTTTATTTATCTAGAAATCTTTTAAGGAGTTGAAGGAGTTATAGTTATGAAAGGAATTAGAAATAATTTATGTACCCTGCATAATTTGCACACTGGCGACTGTTTTACATTGAATCCTAAAAAAATTAAACATTACTATATAACAAATTGTTACTAGTTCTTACAGTGAGATATAATTTTTCCATAAAGAAATTATTTTCATATTTATGTGTTTATATTTAAATATTATTTATTTATTTTTTTAATTTAAATATTAAGATTACTTACTCTCATTCCTGTTTTCAAGTAAATTATCTGCTTTTTTAAAAATTTCTTTATTTAGTATTTCAATATCAGTTGATATGTTTGAAGACATAGTAGTGGTATCACTTATCTCACTTATATCACTGGTGGTAAATATCTTTCTGCTCATCCATTTATTTACTATTTTACGAGGAAAGAAATGTTTTAATTTGCCTATACATCTTCCAGAGTACTCATGAGAATCGTTCAGTTCTGAATTGCTACTACTTTCATTGGAATCCTCCAATATTGTAATTAATTGCTCAGAATTGAATCTGTCTAAAGAAGATGTATTAAATGAAGATGAAACTTTACTTTTACTATAGTTATTTATATTATTAATTGAAGTTGTTGCCATATTATTAAATTTTTCTGTTTGACACATTGGGTCATTATTATTTATTTCAAAAGAATTGTCCGATTTGTCTGTTAAGTTGCTATTATTTGATAAAAACTCATTGCTTGAATGTCTGTTAATATAAGTTTTGCCTAATTGTTTTGTAGAGTCATGTCTTCCTAAAATTTCATCGAACATCTGCCTTAATAGTATCCTTAATGAAACATCTTTATTTGCCTTGCAATTATCTTTTTCAGTCTCCGTGTCTTGTTGATGTTGCAAATTACTTGAATTTTGTAAAAAATCATTCGTAAGATTATTGCTTACATAATCTGAATCAGATTTTGTACGAGGTAAAGAAAATAGACTTGTGCTATCGTTGTGTTCAAATATACTTGAAATATGTTTGCTTCTTTCTGTATTAATTGCAACTGATATGTCGATTTCTATGTCTTCATTCCTTAATGAGAGACTAGAATCTAATGAATCATGAAAACACTCGTTATCCGAGTATGAAAAAACCTCATCATTAATTGACATAAACATAGCATCATTTAAATTTATTCTTGAACTTGAATTTTTGCCTAGATAAAATAATATACTTTGATTATTTGCAGGAACGTATTCTTGCTTTTGGTTCGTTAAAATTTTCCTTATTAAAAAATACATTAATTTTTAGCTAATAAATTGAAATTAAAACAAATTTTGTCATAATTATATTAAATAATATTTATGTTATAAACAAAATATGAATTTTTATGCAAAGAATATGTTTAAAATAAATTTCTGCCATTCATTTTTTTTAATTAAAAAATGTTGCCACTCACAACTATATGTTTTATCTGTAGAACTTATGGAATTCGCTTGTTCCATATCTTCTATTTCAACTTACTGTTTTCGTATACTCGTAGTCGTTGATCTCTTGACGTGTATCGGACGAGAAGAAATGCAAATACTACTTTGAAATACGTTATATTTAACTTCCAAAGTGTTTTGTTTACCAACAAATTTTGAAACACATAATGAGTAATATAATTCCAATAATTTGTAATTGACAATACTATTCACTAAAAAAGATTGTATTATAACGTAAAACAAGATTTAATAAAAAACTCGATCTTTAATATAAACAATACATCGCAAAAGATACAAGATTTCTTTACTAATTAATGTCGAATAATTCAATGATAGTTTTGTAGAATTAAATTTGATTGAAAATGAGAATAGGTCACAGAAAATGGATAGAATAATCTTTATATAAATGGTAGGTTCCAAAATTAAGTTCATTAAAAACAACAAACGATTTTCTCACATTTATTTATAATACAAATGATATCATTTAATGCCAAACAATCAAATAAGATCAATGTTACATGATTAAAGACATGGCAAAAATTATTTTAACAATTATATTAATTCATGCTCCCAAAATTCATGCTCACAAACGACACTGTAAGAATCTTTTAGATTTATAAACTTCATCTTTTATCTTTTATGCCTTTTCTTCTGTTTGAGGGACAAAAACAAGGTTTAGAATTACAATCAAGTTTTATGTTTTCAAAATTATTAACTTGATTAGTTTCGCAGACAGTTCAAGAATGGCGCCGATTCATGGACTACAAAACCGCCTTAGAACTTAACGGTTGAGAAAGTAAACGCGAACGGCGCGATCTTTGGTTTATTTTGTTTGTATCGTTCAGGTTTATATATGTAATTTTTTCAAATATAAAAATTTATTTATTAATAAATAGAAATGTATAGAAATAAATTGCTTTTTTTTTTAATGCTGACTTTTCGTATCGCCGCAATCGTATCGCTTCCTATGGTATCATATTCTCCTGATATAAAATCACAAAATCGGCCGAAAGTATTTTCCAGGAGCTGAAAATTTCTACAAATTCTTAGAGTATGATGTCGTTTTCAAGAATCATTAAAATTGTGCTTCTCTTATGTTATCATGTTCTCCTGATACAAAATCGCTATTTTGACCGACATATTTTTCGTTCGAATAGCAAATTTTTGCTCTGCGTCTTTTTTTTCTTTCAGAAAATGACGTTATTTCTAGGAATTTTAAAAAGTCTCGAATACCTCTTACTTTATTCTTTTAATATGTACTTACCAATACTTACTAATTTGGTCGAACTTCTTCTTCGTATTCTATAACGTATTCCTTTAATTAATGAAAACTGGAAAGGAATTGGTGATTGTGAATGTTGGAAGGATTTTAAATGATTAAATATTTTGTTCATCTGCAAAATAAGATTGTTTTAATCAGTCTAATTTACAAGTTTACCGTAATTGTACAATTCTACAATGAGTTCATAATTTTCTGTATAATAATTTGCATAATTGTGTGCTACATAAAACCAAAGTTAGCGCTTTACAAGTAACAATCCAAGCTCAAATTCCCCAAACGAACAAACACACAAACACAACAGAATACATTTTATATTTACAACTCACTTCATGTTAGAAGCATTGATGTTGCCAGGACTGATAAAATCGCAAAAATTTAAGACGTTCGAGCAAATTATCTAATATTTTTTGTTTAATATTATACACGGTTATCGCTTTTTTCTTTTCACGTCGTTCTTGTAAAACTTCACATATAACAAGTATAAAAGTTTCACGTAATATTATGTTCATTGTTAAAAATAGTTATGTGTTTCTTACGTTACTAGCATATGTGTTGCGTTTGTAAATAACTGTGTTATCGATTATTCAGATTTTGTCGTTGCCATATTTTCAATTTTATATAAGTAGGAATTCACGAAGTACCACGTGATTGTCGTTTACAAATGATCGTCGTGATGAAAGTTATTGTGTTTAGTATTATGAAAAAATGAATGATATATAATATATGAAAATCTGGTTTTATTCCGAGTATCTCAAAACGTGTTTGTCAGTTTTCGTTAAATGTTTGAAAATTGATTTTATGAGACATATTTATGTAACACGGCACTCTGAATTAGGTTATAAATACGTTGAATCTTAACGTACTTTTGTGAACTAGTCTCGTCTTACCTGTGTTTAACGGTAATCGTATTAAATATCTAAATGTAAGTTTTCATGTATTAATAGATTAATAGATAATGTATTAATAGATTCATAGATAATGTATTAATAAATTAGCAGTTAACATATTAATAGATTAATAGATAATGCATTAATACATTATTAAGCTTATAATAAAATTATATATCAATATTATCATTTTATAATTTTTTGCATTAACAGTGTAAATTGTTTAATTCAGTTCATGAAATATCTTGACAATTAAATTTATTTTGGTTTATTAGGTGGGAATAAGTAGAATATAATAGATTACACATTTTTATGCAGTTTCATATTTTTAAGAATCCAATTAAAAAAGTAGAGCTTCTGCAGAAAATTGGTTTTTCTACTAAGTATTATAGAATGTATTATAGTTTGAATATTTTACACATTTTAATATTATGTGCATTTATGTAAGTTTGCTTACTTTTAAATTTCCTATAAATGCATAAAAATCTGCAGTGTAATGATTATTTATGAATTTTTGTGCTTATATAATTACAATTATGCAGATAAACATCAAAAAAATGTTTTGTTTTAAAAAAATATATATTTTTAATATTTACAAATTATATTTATAGTTTATTAATTTATTGCACATATTACAAGTATGGAAAAGCAAGTGACAATTAAACAAAGATTGACTGCTGTGCAACAGATATAAAAATATGCGAAGTAGTTCCAAAAAGGAAGATACTAATGCAAAAAAGAAATATGTTTTTTTCACTGATCCTGACATTATTGTTCAACGTGCTGAAACATCTGCAGCAGTGAGTCAATTTTATCTTTTTGTTTTTATGTCATATGTATTGCAATGATCTTGTAAATGAAAATAGTTACAATAATTATTATCAATATATATGTGTATATATTGTTAAAAGTATAATCTAATAAAATATAATTTTAACAGCAGCAAGATTATATTACCAAGCAGCTATCTAAAGACAAACCACCTCATGTTCCGCTTCAATTTGACTTGAAAAGTCTAGAGAACTTATCATATCATTCTGTCCAACCATATCCTTTCACGTTTATAAGTGCTCTGAAACGAAAACTTGCTTTAAACGATGGTTCTGAAATCTATAGAAAAACACATGAATTAAATAATAAAAATGCAATTAAGTCTCCAACAATATTAGAATCTAATAGTGTGCAGAATTTGCATGAAGTTGTACAAAAAATGGATTTTATAAGGCCATTAAAAGCACCAGATCTGAAAATTTCTGCAAAGAAATTAGATTTCTCTAACAGAGAAAATTGTGCATCGAAAGAGTTGATATCACCAAAATTTGAGACACCTACAAAGGAATTTCACGAAAGAGGAGAGAAACCAACAAAGAGCTTTGAGCGAGTTCAAAGAAGATTAGATTTCTCAACATCAGATGTCTCATCTACTATTAACAGTGAAGTAGAACCACTAAAGGTGCCAAATATTTCTATATCTTCAAATTTATCAAAGAAGAAAGAATGCATTAGAGAAAATTCTAGAGAAAAGGAAAACAGATCTAAAAGAATTAGAAAAGATGAATCCTCATTCTCTAAACAAGATGATACAGTACAAGACTTTCTTAGAAGATCCAGAAGTCCAAGACATGCTTCTAGGAAGGATTTTTCTAATAATGTAAGTGAAAATACATTAGGTATAAAATTAAAAAATGACAGATTGTCATTTCATATTCCACGGGAAAGTGATTTTGTTCCAACAAAACCAAGGCCAAAAAACTTTGCAACATCAACTGCTAAAAAGGTTAATGATAAGAAACATAGATCTATTAATACTAGATCTTTAAAGACAAGAGATATCTCTTTAGAATCTAAGAACAGATCTTATAGTAATGAATCACTTTCCGAACGATCTTCAAAATTATCAGACAAGCTCACAGTTAGAGAGTCTAGAAATATGTTTGAAAATTTGGATTACAAACATAAGGATGATTTACATACATTAAAACAAATAGATGATCAGAAATGTATGTTTTCATCAGAAAGCAGACAAGTTCAACAACATAAAATAACATGTCAATCACAAGGAAAGACAGGAAATGTATTTTTTAAAGAACAGAGTAAAAGATTCGAAAAAGTAAAACCATCAACAAGTAAAATGGATGGTAAAATGTATATAATAAACTCTAAGGAGTCTGAAAGTATAGAGAGTGTAACTGATTCAAATATTAGTGTAAGAACTCAAAGTCCAATCACTGTCTCTACACAGCAGATGAGAAATAAAGATTCTGAAAAAATTGCACAAAGTATTAACATTAGTAAATCAAATAAAGCTACTGAAGATTCAAAATATACAGATGATTCTTTGACACAATGTACTAGTGTAAATACAAAGAAAGAAGAAGAATCGTTTACACAAAGCGTTGCTACTACAGTTAAACAAACTAGTAATAGTAATGAATCTAATTTAAACAACAGTATTTTATCAAGTGCATTATTAGATCCAAGAAGAATTTCATTTAGAGATGAAAATCGTTCACAGCAAGAGGACTTTTGTGATTTAATTACGCCAGATATGAATCTTATGCCTCGATCTAAGCGAAAACGGCAATTTATGCAGAATAATAATATAGAAGCTGATTTTAAGTGTTCAAAACATAATATAGCTAAAACTGAAACAGAGCCAGAAAATATTTCATTGGTAAGTAAATATGTACAGTATACATTGCCATTTTATTTAATCTATGCATTATGTTAGAAAAGCAATTTTACAATTGTAGTTACATCCAACTGCCTTACACATGCAATTTCAAGCTGAGCTGCATCTTCTTGATTCATTTAATGAATCACTGAGGCAAGTCATGGATGTTGAAAAGTGTTTATATAATGTTAAACATGATCAAGAAAAAGAGTTACCATTACAACATAATCAGTCAAATGATCAAATAAAATTACATTTCTCTAAAGCAATGGATGAAAGAAATATTGATGATATGGAACATTGCAATGAAATTAGTAGATCACAGAAACATGTTGCCATTGATAAAGGTAGAGGATTTAATAAATTATTTATTATAATATATGAAAATTATTAATTACTAATGAAAGTATTAATATTGACATAGCGTTTCCGACTCACAAAGTACATCATATTACAAGTCAAACTATGGGAAACGAGTTTGACAATGTAAATAAAATAACTAAACCAGTAGTTAAAGCTGTTGAAGTACAAACTCAAACAGTGAATGACATGGCAACTCAAACAGATATACGTCCAACTCGACGAAATGTACAAAATAGATGCTCGGAGATATGTGGAATACCGTACGAACAAGAATTCATTGGAGACAGTGAAGTTCCACATCTTTCTTTAGATTCGGTAGAACAATTTGAAGATTTAGATCAAATAGAAGAAATATCGTTACCTAGTAAATTAAGAACAATGTCTGAAATAAGCTTACATGAAACCACGTCGTCTATACGGACAGAGACTGGAACGGAAATTAGCATCTCCACTCGAGACGTAACTTGTTCTTTTAATAAATATCTAGATCTAGAGGTAAGTATAATGGATAAAAATTTCCATATTAAAAGTAAATTAAGATTAAATATATTACGCATTTTTGTAGATTGCACAGCTAATAAAAGACGAGAAACAAAGATATGATAAAATTGAGATGCTATTCAAATCTCGTGAAAAAACATTAAATGATCGAACTAAAAAGTTAGTGAAATTAGAAGAACAAAAACGGGCATTAAAAGATACTGGGCAAGATAGTCGTGTTAGCTCTGTGAAAAAGAAGCAGAGAGCTTTACTTTTAAAATTACAACAAGAAAAAGACGAAATGAACAGGTATTGCAATTCTTTGTACTTAAAAATACTTTATTTAGTTTTTACATATTTATAAAGATTATGTTTTTAGATTAAAAGAGCTTCATAAAATTGCAAGCCAAGAACGTAAGCTTATGTTACAAAAACAGAGAAACATGTTTAATCCCCAAATATCCACCAAAAATATTTTAACAAAACTGAAACGAAGTGCAGATAGTCAGTCTCCAAGGAGATTATCTGGACCTATGAAGGGTTATGATATAAGGAGTAATAGCTCTATGAGTTCTCTAGTTGATTCTGATAAATCTCAGCATGATCGATCTCAAACAGACGCGCGCTTGCAGATATCAGAAAACGAATCACACTTTTCTAAAATCGACTTACCAAAAAGTAATAAATTCACGAATTTCATTGAGGGATCTAATACATCGTTTTTAAGATCGGATAAATCCGATGAAGCTATACAAAGCAATGTGTCTCAAGAAAAATGTCTTTACAAAACACAAAGGGATGGAAACATATCTAAATACGAGATAAAGTCAAGAAAATTTGAGGAAAAGATGCCCAAGGTGGACGTTATAAGACTGAAATCGCATCAACATTCTGTTGACCCAAAATTAATCTCGAATCATTCCATAAGCATTCCTGGGAAATATCTTTTTGAGAAAGAAAAATCTCCCGATATGTTAGAAGTACAACAGAATCTAAACAAATCTATCTCTGAACATATTAAATCAGAATCTGACACTTTAGTAGAAGAATTATCTAAAAAATCAAAGTCTTCTCAAGTAATTGATAATCATTTTCAGAGTATAGTGTCTCCAAGGGAATCTTTGAAAGCTATTACTACGAATAGCGAAATTTTGTCAGAAGAAGTAAGTTCTGTTAGTCAAGATACCATATTAAAAACATCAAAATCATCTCAAGTGTCTGAAGACATTTTACAAACGTATTCGAAAAGTTCTAAACGAAGTAGTAAATCAATTCCGACCGATATGTCTAAAAAGACTCAATATAGTTCCGAATCTAAATCAAATTTTAAACGCAGAAGTTCAAAATGTCAAAAAAGCAAATCGTCATCTAGCATACTCACGGAGAATATATTACGATCCAAGTCCAATTCTCAAATGTCGGAAGAGCTTGTCAAGCATCATAATAAACGAACAAAAATGGAAAAGGAATTTATTCAATTTGATAAGAACGATGAAACTGCACTTATGGATAAACATACAAAAGATAAGAATTTCAAATTACTAACAGATAGAATAGACGACTATGATAGCAAAGAGAATGTATTCTGTCAAAAAATGTTTGATAAAAGTGTAAACTCCTATGAAAATTCCTTTTGTAGCCAAGACAAGAATGGGCATAATTTCGATGAGACATCCACAAAATCTCAGATTAGTAATTTCGCTATTTCTCATCATAGTTCCGGAGAGAGTGACAGAAATTATTCTAAATCTGTGGTTGTTAGATCGCAAGATCATAATTTGAAAACATCTAAAAAGCTTGAGCAGTAAGTTTATGTTTCTTTAGATTAATTTATATATTTATATATTTTATCGTCATGATTTCGGAAAGTGTTAAGGAAAATTAAATTAATAAATTTGTGAATCACTAGAGACACGTGTAAGAAGTCTAATAATAAACTGTGTATTCACACTATGAAATGAAGCATTGTAAAAATAGATTCAGTGCACCGACGATTTGCATTCCGCCGTTATTGCAGTATTCCACTGTAGTAAAGAATATTTGGTTTACTTCTTACGCCTAAATAATTGTTTTTAATAATTTCGAATTCTTGAAATTCTCACACAATTTTTTTTTGTAGTTATTTTAATCGATATGGAAAATGTATTCGTGTTATCGGATGTGGTTACATTTTTTAGAATTTTGAACGCACGTGAAGCTGCACTTACATCGCGGAAAAACTGTGTGGAAGAGTGGATGGCTTGGCATGCGAAATTAAGAAATGAAGAAGATCGTGTTGCACGAATGGAACAAGCTGCACTTAAACTTGTAACTGCAACATCTAATGTTTTTTCTCAACAAGGTAGCTTTATTGTAGAATTTTTTCAAATACAACTTCATACGCGTGTATAATTCATACTTCGTACGTATTTTAAGATATATTATCGTTTATCAAAGCTGTGAGAAATTTTTCAGAAAAGTTCTTTATTTATTTTTAATAAGAACTATTAAACAAATCAAACCTATGATTCGTTCCTTGCAAGTTTTCAAAGTAATATTATTAAAGTATATCACGTGTTTTCTATGTAACTAAATAAAAGATTTAATAAAAAATTATTTATGTCAGTAATAGTAAAATTTCTTCATGAATGAACAAATACTTCTAAACGATAATGTGTATAAAATATACTACTTAATAATTTGTATTGAATCATCTATTTTATATAAATATACATCTTTTAACTCTGATAATTATCAGAGAGGAGTATGTGTCATTTTATAGATACTACTATTTCATCGGACACGAGCGATATCGAAGGAAGAATAGAGTTACTCACTGAAAAATTAGCTGAAAGACGAATAGAAATGTCACGTTTGAAAAGGGAAGCCAGGAAACAGACGAAACAAAAACTTCGGGCTTTAGAAGCTAATTTACTGCATCAAATCAAGGTAGATAATTTAATATTGTTAATAGATTTGAATACGATTTTATAATAAATTTGATGAGATAAATCTTATATGTTACATTTATTGAATGATTTGTTATGTTCAAACAGAAATATGATACAACGATTTACGAAATGCGTAAGAAATTGGAGTCGAAAAAAGGATCTTCTAAAGACAATGAGAAATTAGCGATAGAGTCCAAATCTTTGGCAGACTTCAAAATACCTGAGATTCCTCTGAAAAAGCTACAGGATATGTTCAAAAGTAGCGATTTGTTGAGGTCTAGGTCGGAATCTGATTTATTTTCCACGAAAAAATTACCAGTAAAAGATTCCATAAAAAATATTAATTTATTACGAGATGAAATTATTGAAGCTAAGTATGATAGAAATCACTCTGAAAAGACGCTTAAATCTCCAAGAAGTATGAGAACATTAGAACAATCAAGTTCCGCAAAAATGAGTACGGTAAATCACCGCACTCAATCAGTCTTTGATGAAATCATATCAGAAAAAATTGAAATTGATAAACTTGGTTCTACTGCGATGTCATCAGTTTCAGATGGACGATCTGACAAAAATATTCCTTGTGAAACTGGACAATATAAAGATGAAATCCGAAACAATCAAAGTATTTCTGAAGATATTAGAACTGAAATTAATACATCGAAGTCTGAAACAGATATACTTACACAATCGGAAGCTAAGCTTTCTCAGCATGATACTACGATTCAGTCTGATTTAAAGGAGTATAAATCCGATTTTGATACGTTTTCTGAGCAGTCTCAGGCTAGAACTATTTCATCACAACACTCAGAACATTCACATATTTCTTCGAGAAAATCCAGTAATATTCAAAATTCTAATGCAGAAATCAACACTGAATCTGTTAATGAAAGTCTTGATTTTTCCAAAAAAGTAGACTTTTTGCGTTTAAATAATCAAAATTTGAATGAGGATATAAGCTCATTGGAAAATGAACTAAAGATACTTTCAGAGATGATGTCGCGTTTTAATAAAAAATCAAACGAAGAAAGAAAATATGAGTCACAAAATGAAGAGAGAAGTACATCGAAAGGAATATCAGAAATACTTTCAGTATCTGATAAAAATAACGAAGTTTATGATGAGGAAATCGTAAAGGAAGACAAAAGCACAGATGTAGAATTATATGAAGAGAAGGGTAATTCTGACATTCCACAGTATTTAACAAATAATACAAAATTGAAATCGGTTACTAACATCAGTGATAATAAAAGTATAACGAAAGAAGACGATAATGTAATATCTGTTATGATGCCTCAGAATAAAATATCGCCTTCTAGGTCAAATATCCAAGAAATTGATTATAAAGCGAGAAGCAAAAAAATTTTAAATGCAATCGAGAAATCTATAATATTAGAACATATTAAGGCAACTAAGGATGATCTCAGTCGCTCAGAAATGTTAATCGAAAATAATAATTTAAGCTTGCATAAAAAAGATGAAGAAGTGTCTTGTGATACTTCTGTTGGAATCAGATCCATATCCGAAATTTGTTCAAAAACAATGCAAAATGAAGAATGTATAAATATTATGGAATTTGAAACAGTATATTCTGAAGAAAATGTTGATGCAAATATTGAAGAAGATTCGGTTAACTCATATAATTTAGAGAGTCATCAATCATTGGAGTCGAGCAAAAGTTCTTCATTATTTTTAGAAAAATCCAACTTAGCTGAGAAGAGTAAGTCTTCAAATCAATGCACAAATATCAATCATAGTTCGATAATAAATGTACTTAATATAGAAACTCAGTCTGAAAATAAAAATGATCCATCTCTTAAACAAGTTCTGCAGGATATTTCAAAACAGACAATAGTTACAGAATATGTAAATGAATTATTAAAAAGACAAATTTCTCCGCAGTTATCAAATTCGTCCAAACAAAATGATAGTTTTAAGGAACCAATAGATTATATGGAAGATACAGTGAATGATAGTAAATACCAAAATATAAATGATATATGCACAGCTTCAAAAATAGAAGGTTCAGAATTATTCTTGAATGAATCCAAAGAATTTAACGATAATAATAAGAATGAAATTTCATTTCTACAAACTGATACAGGAAAACCTAAAGAAATTTCTCAAAAATCTGTTCAGGGATCTAAACATGATGCTTTTGATCGCGCTTTAAGTATTAGTAATCAAGAAGTCGATAAGAATGGAAGTCAGACACATGAAGGATTTATTAATAAAAGTTTTGATAAAGATGATTGGACCGCATCTGATTCATTTGATATTCATTCTGCATGGAAAAATTCTCAAAGTCAAATTTCAAAATTATTCAATGATGACTCAAGTATATTGNCAAAAAGTGAATCTACGAATATTGACATATATGGAATCAAACTTGATGAAACGATATTAGATTCACATTTTGAAAGTTCTGATAATAAGGCTAAAAATATTTTGAATATAATTACGAAAGATAACGATAAAGAGCAATATGAAGAAGACACTGTGCACAGTATAGAAACCGATGATTTCCAAAAGGCTATTTATGATTCCGTGATTAAGATACTGGATAAGGTTGAAAAGAGCATTGAGGATAATTCAACAAGAGAAAATGTTGAGAACCATGTACATAGTATAGGAAGTAAAACTAAAATAAAAGTCACAGTAGAGGAAAAAGAGAAACCAATTTTAAGTAGTTTTACCTTACAAGATAAATGTTTGAAAGAAAATAAAGGTAACACCATTGATACTAATGAAGAAGCCACTAACAGAAATATCAATGAAGAGATTATAACTAATGAAGTTAGTACAGAGATTGCTATAAGACTAGATGTGCACAAAAAAATCAAAGATGATGATAATACATGTCTTAGTGAATCTAAATCTCGAGAAATTATCATAACAGAATTAGAACCAGGGAGTGCTGAAAGTGAATGTTTATCAGAACTCGAAATTGATGCTAAAGTAGAATTAGCAGAAGAAGAACTTATAGAAATAAATAAAAGTGATGACAAAGAAGAAATACAAGACAAAATAACACAAGAACAAAAATTCTTGGAACCCATAATAGAACAAGATAGTTCTGATGGTGAACAGCTTGATAATTTAGTTGAAGTAACTGAAAGTGTATTGGATGTTATAGAAAAAGAGACTAAATATTTTATAGATTCTATTACCGAATCAGAATCGACTTCACATAATAAAACAGATATTCAAAGCGTTGAAATACAAGAAAATAAAATACAAAGTAATGTAACTCCTTCCACAATAATAAATAATGTTAAAATAGTAGAAAATGTTGAAGTAATTGTATCGGATGTCTCACCAAATATAGGGGATAAAACCTTTGACATTTTGAAAGATCCAGAGTATGAAGATATTTCAGAAGAAAGTCTTGAAGTTTCTGAAATATTCGATAAAAGTGAACTTCAGAAATCTGCTGTTTTACGAAAATCATCTTCTATACCGGAAAGATATGAAGCAATACAAAAATCAGGAGAAGTATTGAAAATACTTGATGAAATTGCACAGAAATTTTCATCAAGTTCAGAAAATGATATAAACAAACTTCAAGACAATAAATATATTTCTGGGGATAATAAAAAATTACAAACTGAAATTTCTGATACAGATAGCATTGCATCTTCAAAAGTAGATAATAAAGCTATTGATAAACACGAACAACCTCTAATAACTAATTTGGAAAGCCAACAGTCTAAAACAGAAGCATTAGGAAAAGAAAATCAATTGATAAAAGCAGTGATTAATCCAAATAAAACAGAAGAAAAAGAAAAGCAGGAACAAGATGTATTATCTGAGTCAAGTGAGGGCAGAGATACACCAAAAGGTGTATCAGAAATTGAGATGGATTCTCCTAGAGATCATAATGATTCAAGATTGGATATCGATGTGTTAAATGATGATTTATTAAGTAATTCAAACATAGAAAATCAAAATGCAGATTCGAAGAATACATTCCATGCTACACCCATTGTTGCAACATCTGAAAAGGACATAGAAATCATGATAGATAAATTAAAAGGTATGATTTTTATTTATCGTAACTATTACATTACTATTAAATTAAGGCTATACAATTTAAATTTTAGTAAAAATATATTTTTAAATGTCTATTTCATAATTCAATATATGGAGGAGTATTTCTTTCATATTTTGTAAATATTTTTTAATTTTTTAATCATAATTCTTTATATTAAATGCATATATAAGTTCAAATTATTGAGTTGTAAATTATATCGTTATTGAATGAATATATGAATATGTAATACATACAAATTTTTACGGTATTAAATACATATTGGATACAACCAACTTAGCTTTAATATTATTTATATAATTTAATGCATAAATGATAATACATTCTTGCATATCACATACATTACAGAGACACATTCTGATTTTTATGTTGGCTGTGTATTCCTGTGCAAAGCATTGCCTCGTATAGCCATGTATTATTTATTTTCAGAATAGCAAAGTCGAGATAATAATTACTTAAAGGTAATACAACACGAAACTTTGAATGAAACAAACATTGACTTGTTCCTTTTATACAAATCAGTGTTGCATGAGTGCTTGATATTTACTTATTAATTTCTGTATGCACAAAAAGAGCCTGTAAATATTGTGCAACACAACACAATATAAAACATTGTATCTTCTGTTCTCTTTAGATACTTTTAAAAGAAAATGACTATTGTATACATATATATGATCTTGGAATGTATAATTTTATCACAGCTTCATACTCTTTTATTAATGCATCAGAATATTTTTTTTATCCATATTTGGATGTTTCTCTTTTTTTTTTTTAAATCATCAAAGCACCTAATCGAAGTAAGATGTGAACTCATAATGTAATGTAAAGATTCGTGTTGCTTTTCCTAGACAATTTATTTATAAAGCTTTTCATGAATCTGTATTATTTCACATTTTTATTTACACAGCCTCATTGAAACAACCTGGTATGGAGGCAGATTGGGAAGCAAAATTGCTTCGCATTGAACAACTTCAAATTGAGTTAGAGGTAACAATTCATTCCTGCTATCTTATTATATTGTTTACGTAAAAGTCGTTCCCCTATACATATATCATCCCTTTATAATAGATTAAGAAATTAGAAGCAGAGGAAGTATCCTTCTATGTTCGAGAAATACCAAACAAACCACCACCTCCGTACACACCACCTGGCGGTGGTGCAAGAATTTCAACATCCCTTGGATCATCTTCTCCTCCTCCAGCCATAATTCCCTCCAATATAGAAGAATTAACGGCATTTACTGAAAAAGCCACGGCTATAATATTTAATGCCAAAGAGGCTGGAGAAGATATCATGAGCTTAGAAGCTCCTCCTGAAATCTGCGAGTTAACCAAAGAAAACGACGAGACTGTAAAAAAGGATAGAAGAATTTACAACACATTCCTCTTTGATCTGTGCAAAGAAACAATCGCCGAGGTTTATCAGGCCGAATACGAAAAACCAGGTCCAAGTTGGACAAAACCAAATGTGAAAACAAAACCTACAATGAAAATCCCTAAGACTATACAAGAGCTTAATGCCTATGTGAATAAGGAAGTGGCCACGTTGTTTGGTTTCAAAACGAAACTGCAACGGGAAAACATGGTGATGCGTTGGAGCAGAAAACGAAGGGACAGGGTTGATGAATTATTAGCTAGAGAAGCTCAGGCTGAGGAAGATGAATGGACGAAATTCCATCATGATGAACTCGCGGTAAAAAATGGTCTTACTGTAACTATATTAGATACTCTGTTAATGGAGACTGTGAATGTAGTTAAAGTGGCATACGCAAAAAAAAGAAAAGTAATGGTTTAGTTTCTTTCTTTATTCAATGTTATGACTAATGACTGAGATTACCAATATATATGAACTACGGAACAACCATTTAATTATGAAAAATAGTATATATTATTTTAAAATTCAGTAAACTGGCCTGAACTGCCATATTTTAATGAATTTCTATAATAATTAATTTTTATGTGTGCCCTATACATGATCTGTAGGCTGGTTCCTATTTATTTCTTTGATAAACCAATCGTAAATACGAAAATAAAATGTGTAAGGAATTCATTTCATGAATTTTAGAATTGTAGAAGGTATTTGTGTATCAGTGTGTAGAACTCGATAATCAAACGCTATAAGTTCGTTTTGTTAAAATTAAGAAATAATTATTACAGCATATAGTACATAGGTTTATCGTACTCTATATTCACATATATTGGGATATAATAACATACTTAATATAGCGGAATCCCGTTGATATTTAATTTTAAGAAGAACATATAGTGTTGTTGCTTTAATAACTCTGAGCGTTTTGTTCGATTAATTTTTCAAGTAATATTATTTTATGTAGTTATTAATGACATGTTCCTTATTTGAGTTGTTTCACTTTTATATATATTTTTGACTTTTATGTAATAAGTACAATTGTAACTTACTTGTTACAGAAATATTATAAACATTTTGATTAAGTGTTATACAACGTTACTCAAACAAATATTTATTAATTATTCAAACATATTAAATATTCGAACAAAATGCTCTTTTGGTTATTACGTGTAGCCATTATAATTGTGTTATAGAAGACGTCGGCTATGGAACGTAGATAGTATGTTCTTATAAGGCCACATCAGATTTCGTAGAATTATGCTCAACTATGTATAATAAAATTAACAAAATTTCAACTAAAAGACTGATATTTCGGGGCCATTTCGATCCAAATTAAAAACATTTTAGAAAGATGCTTAATTACAAGTAGTTGGTAGTTGAACGTTGGTTATTAATTGGCATTGAAAAAACTCTCCGAGTTGACTGTCTGCAACAAGGAGATTGCTTCGTTTTTCTACTGTAGGCCCTTTATTACATAAGAATGAATATATGAATGTAAAAATAAAATACTAGTTTTGTGCTATCAACTGCAACATGTTAACGAACTGATAAATCAGTTACACATTTTAGTCTAATTTCAGTTGGCAATATGCTAACTCTTATTCTGTCGGACCTAAGTTTATATTTGTGGTTGTGATGTCGATTTAATATCCATGAAACGATAGAAGTGACGAGTTAATTACATGAAAGTACAGAAGCGATAGGACAAATGAAACATTAGCTTTAATTACCATGAATTGTCAGTTATTGATACTGTGTGATGAGTTCAAGTGTTTAATTGATTTATTGTACGTCTTTAGAAAACATCGTGAACTCTGGTCTTTTAATATATGCCCTTTAAAACTTCTATATTTTAGAAATGTACATACAATGATAAGGTTCAAATTGTAGAATACTACGTTTTCCTTCGTAGAGATTTCTACCAATCTGTTCTTAACAATTTCTTAAGTTTTTCGTCTATTATGCGAGTTTCTTTTAACTTCAGTGTTGTCTAGCTTCACTTTTTTTTTTATTTTGCAGTCAGTTTGACAATCTGAGATTGATTGCATACATAGTTGTTATACATACATAGATATTGTTCGCATACGTAGTGTTGAATATGTACTTAACTAAGGTATAATATATTTTATAATAAATTTTTTGAAAAATTTGTGGTGACTTTGTTAATAAACGAAAAATAGAACATATTTTAGATATTATTTTAGATAATGAAATTTATAAAATTGAGTATAATGTAAAGAACATTTATTTTGTGTGAAACAAATAATATGTAATTTAATATTACATATGTTTTTTTGTGTTTATTAAGATCATATTTATTTTGATTATATCTTTAATGAATAAAATATTTTTTTAAGAAAATAAAGGTGATGGAAGGAATAAGTATATAAAAAAGAAATGAACAAAAACATAATAAGGGTTACAATGCAAAAACAATGTAATGATAGAATAAATATGTATATTATAATATTGACGTTCATAAAATTTGACTTTTATTTATAAACATATAATAATACATATTATTTATAGACTTAGAAACATTATAAATTACAATACAATTTATAAACTATATTTCATTTTCCAGTTACTCGATCAATTATAATAAGTTAAAAAATTAGCTTTTTTTTATATTAAAATCATTTGTTTTTTATTCTTCAAAATACAGTATAAAATTTTTATATAAAAATTGAATATATCATTACAGATTCTTTTATATGACCTATTTAAAATTTGCAAAATAGTTACATCCGGTCTGATTGTCTTTACATAAATATTACATAATTCAAATCTAGTCCAATATATACGATTCAAAATCCCGCCGCAAACTGGTCGACATCCACGTACGTTTGTTACAGCCAGAGACAGCCAGATTCATTGGATGAATCCTATAAATAAAAGCCTATATGGCGTCAAAGTAAGCCATCAAATATGCTAAAAATATTCAATCTCACATACGCATGACTTTTGAACCGCTGAATTCCTAAAATCAAGACATATTTTTGGATTATATGCATTGAAAATTATTAAACTGCAATAAAAAAGGCAATAACTTTATGTTCAGTAAACCGAAGTGCAGCCCATATTATTTCTCTATTGATATTGATATATATAATTGCCAATCATATATATTTGTAGTTGCGAATGATATAGGAACAATTTATATCCCTATATTACGTAACCAGCACGCAAGGTCACGTTACAAATGCGTGAATGTCAATGATAGTATTGATAGGCTGATAGACATACTCTGTTTAAGATCATCTCTTTAGTTACCGCGGTTAATTGCCAAAGAGTGTACTTTGTGTGAATAGTAGACCTAGTTTCATTTCAGTTTGAAAAGTCGTATCTGTAGGTCATTGCAAAATGACGACAAAACGTTATATATTGTCATTATCAAGTGCAGAATTTAAAAATTTCATAGACTCCATTGATGTAGTTTTATCAGACTGTGATGGTGAGTGATTACTTAGTGCAAAATAATTTCTATAAAAAATTGTTGAAAATAAATATGCGTACTTTATGTTATTTTTATATCATATTTTTGATATTGGAGTATTTAATAATTGTAAGATAATAATAGACAAATACTTCCATGTACAATGTCATAAATGGTATTTTAATCTCAGTAAACCTTAGGCGTACTATGGAAGGAAACCCAAGTAATAAAGAATTCACCTGAAACTGTAAATAAGTTTAAAGAATTAGGTAAAAAGTTTTTTTACGTAACAAATAGTAATACCAAAACCAGATCTGAATTTGTGGACAAGTGTAAAAATCTTAAGTATGATGCAACAATAGTAAGTAAAATATATGCTGTAATGTTTTGGATTAAATAATATGCATTTATTGTTTAAAATGTTATTTTAAACTTTTCTTCAGGATGAAATAGTATGTTCTTCATTTTTGGCTGCCATGTATCTTAAGGAAAAAAAATTTAATAAAAAAGCATACGTAGTTGGGAGTGATGGTATTACCAAGGAATTGGAAGCTGAAGGTATCAAACATTTTGGTGTCGGAGTAAGTCTTTTTAAACAAAAGATATATAATTGTTTCTAAAATTTCAGCGCAAATTAACAATATGAAATTTGTTTCGTTATTGTAGCCAGATGTAATGGAAGGTGATGAAGTAGAAATGATAGAAAACTTTAAACCAGACCCAGAAGTTGGAGCAGTTATTGTAGGCTTTGATAAACACTTTAGTTTTCCTAAGCTTGTGAAAGCTGCCACTTATTTACAAGATCCAAATGTTCATTTTATAGGGACAAATTGTGATGTAGAAAGACCATCGCCAAATACTAATAAATTCCCAGGTTGCAAAATTATTTATTATACTACATTATTAATATATTTATTTTAAATATTTTAAAAAATTTTAAAGTATAAATTTTAATTATATAGGAACTGGATGCTTCATAAAGATTATAGAAATGGCATCCAATAGATCAGCAGTGATGCTTGGAAAACCAGAATCATTTTTGAGCGAATATATTATAAAGAAATATGGTTTAAATCCTCAAAGAACACTTATGATTGGTGACAAGTAAATATTATTCATAGTCATAACACTATGCAGCAGTAGTTTATTATTGGTATGTTTAAAACATAATTATTCTATTTCAGTTGTAATACTGATATTCTTCTTGGGAAACGTTGTGGATTTAAAACTCTTCTTGTATTAACGGGTATTACAACACAAAATGACGTAGATGCCATGAACGCTTCTACTACAAGTTCTAAAGATTTGATAATTCCAGACTATTATGCAAACGAGTTAGGTGATGTACTAAAAATGATTACATCATCTTGATAATTTCATTGGAAAATCCAATAGCTTTAGCAGAATTATGTGAAATAATTCCCGCAAATCGTAATATATAATTATTTCATTTTCATTTATATTTTTTGGTCTTCCTAATTGTTTGGATTACTAATATAATTATTTATTTATTATGACATATTCAAGAAATATTTTTCAATGTTCCTTCATATATATATATATATTTTTGTTTAATTAAAGATGTTTTATTATATAAAAATTGTTTAGTTACATGTACAATACATAATTGTTATTTAGCTAATATAGAAATTTGCATATAAAAATATACAGTGTTACAGTGTTATAGTGTTATATGTAACATGTTCAATTTTAGCTAAAATAGTATCTTAAATAATATTAAAAATGATTAGCGTTTCAATTCAAATACAAAATGACAGTACAAATATGCAAAAACATTACTGTATTAATTTTGGGTATTTTTTATTAATATTACCTTTTGATAAATGTTCTTGAAAGAAACTGAAAGAAAAGATTTGCCAAAAAATTATATCTATATGATAGTCTGTGGTTACTGATAGAATTAGCATTTTGTATTTACTTGTATGCCTAAGTATTTTTATAACATTTAAAACATTGCATGCCTGGTGCATACTGCGAGAATTACGTAAAATATATGTATGGATCTATATTTAACTCAGCAATGAAGTTATAGTTTACATATATTACATATATATGTTACATTATATGTTTGTGTGTATATAGTAACAATAAATGTTAAAAGCACATATAATGTTTATGTTATATATTTTTTATGTATTATATATTTATATTAAAGCATTTCTTAATATTATGGTTACTTTAAATTAGACATAAAAGAATTTATTGGTTTTATTAATTTCCGAACTCAAAAGCATCAATGGATCTTAAGCTTTTAATTTATATTTTAATATTTTTTGTATCAAAAAGTATTGTAATATTTGTTCATATTTTTTAAAAATCAATCTTATCAGAAAAATAGATCTATATATAACAAATATTAACATCTAATATTTAATAATTAGGTCGTTCAATATATGGAGTAAATCTCTTGTAATATGAGTAATAGACAATATCTCAGGGATTGATCCAGCATCTGAAAAAGTTTCATATAAATATATGCCTATTTGACCTTGTTTACAAGTTATAGCAAATTTTATGTTGTAATAATCAATAAAAGAAGTTATCAGAATAATTTAAATAAAAGTAATGCGAATTCCTGAACTGTAATATCCTGAAACAGTGTCATTCTCAATTTAAAATATTCAATTTAAAATATACGGCTTAATGTGTTTTCGAAACTTGAGAAACATGAATTCGTAGACGATTGTTATCTTGTAGGGGCATTATGATAAAGAGAAATTAATACATACATATGTAGTATATACGTATAGTGCGTATTGCGATACTACATACCAGTCCCTCAATAAATATATTACAGAGGCTTATTATAAAGTAAGTACATAAATTGGTAATAAAGTGATAAATAACGAAGATGGATAGGATACTTGTTGCTTTGTAGAATGAAACATGTATGAGATTTCGTTAAACGATAATGTTTGCATATTTTGAATGTGCCAAAATGCGTCATTCACCTTATGCTTAAAAATGAAAGTTATATGATTATATATATGCATGCACATATCTTATTATTATATGTAGGATATTTGAAATTGAGATATATTATGGTCACGCATTTCAAGGTGCATGTAATAACGAAAATGGAAATTGGGAAGTACGAATATTTCTGCTACAGAGAAATTTTTTATTTATTTCTTATTTCCTTCTTTTCTTGTTTTTATTTGTAAGTTTCTCTTTTATTTATTAGAAACAATACAGATTTTTAATGTCAGCATTAATGATACAACATGTGTGCTAATTGAATGGCGTGAATATTGTTCATTTTGAAAATTTTGGACAACAGGATATGTTTATAAAAGCTAATACAACATCAGTATAATAACAAACTTATCATAATTATGGCGTTTTGCATTTCATTGTATCAGTCAAACGAAAGTTATTGTAAATATGAATTGTTTGAGTAAGTATTGCATAAAATATGATGAAAGATAAGAAAGTATTATGCATAATTTGTTATCAGTAAAGAAATGTTTGAAGAAATGTGTAGAAGAAATGAAAGAATTCTATTGTATTTATATTATATTTCTCATTATTTAATAGTATTTTCATAGAGGACATGTATTATGTATATCTCACTATACTCCATATGTTGAAAAATACTACATATCTTTATTTTATTGTAGCAGTCTATATTGTATGTACATATTTTGTGTATATATGTTACAATAAATAACAACGGATTGTTTTTAAAATTGATTTTTATTGTCGCACCTAATACGCAATTACCATTGAATATTTCTATCATTTCACTCACTAAACGTTCTTCTAATGATTAAAATTTATTCCGTACGTTTCACCGATATTTTATTATTAGATCAGACTGGCACAATTTTTTTTCTGCAATTGATGCAACTTACATTCAAGTAGGAATTTCAAACAATTTTTATATATATGTCCTAAATTTTATCGCATCATTTACATTTGAAATCTCTTTTTCCACACATGCACGGAAGGTGAGAATTAATTTATTCTCTGAAACAGATTGAATGTTACAGATATCACGACATTATAAAATTTCGTTTTATTGACAATTAAGAAGGAAGAAAAGTCGATAATTGAGAAAAAATAGGTAAAGGCTTTATCTTTTCATTGTTCACGTATTTTGTATAGTCTAACGAGGGAGGTATTAAAGCTAAATTTTCTTCTCAGAAAATAGTAGACTAACTTGAACACTGTGTTTTCGAGGAAAGAAAACCATAAATACTAACTATTGTATAGCACGTTAACGGTCAAAAGTATGAAACGACGATTTTAATTTGTTACCATTTATGACTGTTAGACAAAGGTCGAACCTATAATAATCAGTCGTTATCTGTAATGGAAATGATGAGTACAATTTAGTACTGTACCGGCTATCTCGTTCTAGCATGGTCATACAATCATTTGTTGACCCAATTGCTTGTTTCAAGAGTGGAGGAAGTAATTTCTGTGATTGTGATTGACAGAAATAGATTGGTGTTTTCCAATACATTTATCACTATTTAGAATGATTAATTGGTACGGATAAGGGACTTTTTATATCCGTGTTATATTCGTGTGCTATAATTTAACACTTAAGAGATTGAACATAATATTTCGTATATATATATATATATGTGTGTATATATCTCATTTTAACGCAGACAATTTTCCCATTTTTGTCGAGAATAATGAATAATGTTATTTGCTAACGAAAAATATGCTTATTAACCCTTGAACGGCTTGTAAGTCGTGAATTATAAAAAGATATTTTTACATCTGATTGTTATTGTAAAGAGATATTTCTACATATATCATTCTATTTTGAATCGTGAACATAATGTTTATTGTCATAAAATAGTAATAATAATATATACTGTTTACTGTCTAACAATGATACTGTTTAAATTATAAATTCGTCTACTATATTCAAAGTGTTAAACACAAAAAACCTATTATAGTTCATTTTTTAAGTGTTACGATATGAATCACTATTTAACAAGATATAAAATTTAAATAATAATTATTTCTTAAACCGATTTAAACAATATTTATCTCTTCAGTTTCTCCGCATACATTACAAACTCACATTTTAAGCTTTACTAAATATTTATATAGCGTTTCATAAGGTTTCCTAGTATGGTCTCATATCTTCGTCCATATTGTTGGTATCGATTATTTATTAGTATCATCGTTCACAAGGTTAATCGTATTGAACAACAATTGCTCAGAATGCAGAATTTCGAATGAAATATGTATCATTGTACTAATCGTAAAGGAAATTGGAAAATGTCACAACTTTTTAATGTTCCGTATACAAACTTATAAAATATATCTTTTTAATATAGAAATTGGATCGTTTATATCCAAACATAATCTTCTTGCTGTTTCAGACTTTAAAGAAAAATCTGCCATACTTATTAACGTCTTTGCTATATTATCTAATCACTTGTTAAGTCAAATATTAGAATCTCCTCTTGAAATATTTGCAATTCTTTTCAAAAAGATTCTAGGGTGAAATTTTACTTTGATAGCAAGCTAAACAATAATTAAAATTTTTTTTTAAACAAAAGTTAGAAACTTCCCCTACAGAGAGTTAAAAGTACAAATGCAAATATCTCTGATACTTATAATATTCATGCATCCTTGTCCCTTTCTATTTAATACGATTAAACTTACGAACGATAACGTAATATTCGTTCATACGCTCGTCCAAAGCTCTCATTGTCCTCGTAAATCGCCCGCCGGCCAATAATTTTTATTAACTGATCGCTTAAAGTAATATCGTAGATTGGTCGATCGACATCTCCTTCTCCGTTGAGTAATCCCGTGGAGAACGTTCGTACACTTGTTTTCCCTTGGTTGTCCCGTTTAGCGACCGATTTCACGTGCCGTTCGAGTCCACGTTGTAGTAATTGATACGCTCGCTTCTCGACAGATACGCGCACCAGTAGAACACGTTGATAGCCAGGAAGAACACGGGGAACACGATGCGGCTGGCACGATCGATTTTCGATACGGAATTGTATCTAGGTGTTCTTCTGCGTCGCCTTCGACCGGATCCCTCTTTTCTGCTCGGAGGAGCTTGACGAGGGGGCGGGCTGCAGGTCACGCAGGACATCTGCCAGTGGCCCACTGTAGGATTTCTGCTGGGTTCTGGGATCGCTGATAACGGTATCACTTCGATCATACCATCCTCGTTCATCGTAAAATTTCGACTTGAGTGTCCTCGTGCCGTTAGGTTTCCAGCGGTTCTTTTGTGCGATTGGGGTACCTGAAATAAATAGCGGCAGATATTTATTGTGCGTTTCAATGCTTTCGCATATAATATATAGTCTAATAATATTCCGACGGGATAGGTGAAATGATAAACGTCCTTTAAATTAAGCGAGAATTAAAACGAAAAAAACGAGTGGCGCGGAGGAAAATATTGTCTCTCAAAATTCATCTGGAACTTGCAAATATTTTCGTTGGATCGTTTTTGTTGTTTTCTCCTAGTTTTATCGATCCAGAATATTCGAGGTAATATTTTATTTTATATTTATTATTTTTTATTGGTATTTATTGTTTTATTTCACCATCCATTCGTTACATATGTCTGTGCATATGTTTTTCAGTTTACGCTGTTTCTGGTCGCATAATTGACGGATAAATGAAAGCTGTTTCCGGTTTGCAAGCTCGCATAAAAACCATATATTTGAGATAGTATAAAAATAATATTAATACGTTAACGACTACTGACGTAATATCGCGTTTCTCCAAGTCGAGAACATGTCCAAGTATATGCTAGTCGTGCCAAGCTGATTATGAATATCTACAAGGAAAAAAGGATCTCTCGTGTTTAGTTTAATTAATAATAATAACCGATGTAAAGTACTTTAGACTTTGAGAACAATATACCATAATTGTCGATACTTGACATCTTGAAATTTCAGGATTTTCGTACAATTATACCGGCTGTGAAGATATGTTAAGATACAATGTTCGATATTTAAAACGACTTCTTAGTGTTCTTTTATTCTTCGATTCTGTTTTATACGTGGAAACTATGTAATTAGTGAATTCACTCATCAGAAATTACACGTTGAATTGCAATTTTTTAAAATTACCTCAGTCTTAAAAATGATCGAATTATCTTCGTTTCAAACGAATGATCGCACTTTTGGAAGTATATTTTCTCAAACCTTTTTTTATCCATCAAATGGAAGTTATTCGATGAATTAACGCGTATTTCAAATCGAAGGTAATTTTATTTCGATGCGAACAACTTTCCTTTTCCTTCTATTAAGGCTTTTCATTGCAATAACCTACATACAACTTTAGGAATCCAATTATTTCTTGGATTGGATTAAAGTAAGTTTAAATCAACATTTATATTCCCTTTATACTTCGTGTACTTTATTGTTATATGGAGATCGAATGATATATACGTATACTCTTCCTCTTATGTAAATCAAAGTATCATGGTCCAGGTACTTTATTTTGTTTCTTTATATGCAATTCGTTTCCACAATGAAGAATATGATGACCTATTAAAGTCTTTTATTTTGCTGGTGCATTTATAATAAATTCAATCTTTCCAAAATATACGCGGCGTTAAGAAAAATAAGTTAAGTCTCCAAAGGTTTACATTCGCTAACAAGGGGAGCTTCTGATTTGACCCTCACCGATTTCAATAAAAGCTCGCATCTGTTTCTTTTTCACGAGTATTGTACTATCCTACTGCAGAAAAAAAAAGAAGAGCGACAAACGCAAACATGTAAAAGAAGTTTCTTTGTATCTTTCAATAGTTGTGGATATTTCGTAACATAGATTTTGTTTATTAATGTTCGCTATCAAGTTTTCGCAGAAGCATGTGTCTTATATCGGAAGGGACGTAAGAAAGCGTCTATGATGGATTATCACGCTGGCAGAGCGACGATTTCGATCTTTATAACCGGAACTCAGAAATCGGGTTTGCCGATTTCAATATGGAACAACGCCAAAATAGCGGAGATTTGCATGATCTCTTACAAAGTATGAATTTGGGAGTATTTTTGTTCCATTTCCATTTTAAATACCACTGATTTATCGTAGTCGCTACTTATTAATCAAAACTTTAACACTTGAATAATTGAACATAGGTTGTACCAATCTCGATATCGATATCTGTTTTTTCTGATTTAGATATTGAAAGAACGCTACGCACAAAATAACATTATATTTTATTCTCTGCGTAGAAGATAATATAATTTCTATACTTCCACGTCATAAATGTTCGTTATTATGAAATAATTAAATAACCATAGAGACAAATGGTTTAACACAAATTCGATGCAACTAGATTAATTTACAATGGACAAATTTATGAGAACAGATTTAAATATGTTTGACGGGTGATAACGGTTATTATAAAAGTTGATAAACTGTTCGTTCGTTCGACCGTTTTCACTGAAGTAATAAAATATCGAATGCATGCAAATTACCGGTTCTTTCTGCAATTGTCGTGTATTCGCCTCCTCCTCGTCGCTGGAACTCTCGCTTTCGCTTAAATCGGAGCTGAAATAACATTCGCCGGAACCGTATTTGGTGAAATAATGCACCACCGCGAATTGTATAATGGTGGCAAAAATGAAAGCGAACGAAAGAAAAACGAAGAAGTCCAGGGCAGTGGGGTAAGGAACTTTAGGCAAATCTGTCCGCGCCTCCAATCCCAGAAATGTCATCGTTAATACGGTTGTTATACCTTTAAACAAATATGAAAGGACTTTTATTTATATTTCATTCGATTGTCAAGTTATCAAAGAATATACGTATTCTGCTTCAAAATATAATTTTTAAAATGGCTCGAAACCAACGCAGTCGTTATTGTTTATATAATTGAGATAAAACAACGAATGTGTTACATCTGTCGCAGTGCTTTATCGATTATCCTCACAGTTTGTTTTATCATTCATTTGAACAACAGATATGTTGCAAATAATCGAAGTATGACTTTATTCAATTCCCAATGATAGAATGTTTTAGCAGATATGTTTTTTGTGAATTTAACAAAGAAAAATCTAATTATTAGGAGAAGACAGGAGAAAGACTATTATACATGGTTTTACAAATAAGATGAAGTCATTATATTATTTAATAAATAGACGGATAGAAGTTCCTTTTCCCGAATAAAATCAATGTAAAACTGTCTGAAATTTCCAATCGGCGTAACAAGTTAAATATCCGGTAAAAGTATCACTATAATTGTATACTTCTGGTATTATTTCTACCACGCGATTAACCTTCGTTGTCATTTAAAAAATCCGATTTATTTTTATTTACTTGTTTCTAGCGTACGTCTATCTGCGAAACATGGTCTAGCTATGAACTTACCCAGTGATACACGATCTGCAGTGGCTTCTCGATTTAACCAGAAGGAGACCCAAGACAGGACCACGAGTAAAACACAGGGCCCGTATACTTGTATAAGGAAATTACCCATGTGCCTCTGCAGATGAAAATATACCAGCAGCATCGAATATTCCGCTGGAATCGAATAATACATTCAATACGTAACACAGAAAAATTTATTATTTATTTACTATTAGATTGTCCGAAAAGTTTCTTTCGTTTCATAAAGCGATGATAGATGAACAACAATTTCTGTTTTATATTATTTTATTGAATTAGGTATGATCCATTTCGTTCTGTTTCTATCATTATGTTTATCTATTATTATGTGCATAATTTAATAAACTAATATAAAACAAAAAATATTGTGCGTCTATCATTTCTTTATAAAACGAAAGAAACTTTTCGAACAACCTAATATATTTCTTTATTCATGAGTTTATTTCAAGGTATACATAGCGCGTAATTAGCGATTACATATTTACACGATTAATGATACGCGGTTACATGGAATCGAGTATGTTTAACTGTTTAAAAAAGTCTCGAACGCGTTATGAATGCTTTCAGAATCATTCATGTTTAGACGTTCGTATCGGCGTTAATGTTGCAACTGTTTCTTTCAGGTGAAAATCTAGGGCAGTCCGATAAACTGTGCTGTATGGTTATAGGTGAGCCACAAGATTGGCATTCAGGAGATGATTGTTTTGTTAACAACTACTCGTGCGTAAGTCTGGAATGGTCGGTGCGAATGCGGGTGAGGGCGGCTTAGTTCTGATTAGTGCTGAGACGTTGGGTATCTCTTGCACGCTAGGTCGTACTGTGCGAAGTTTTGTATGGGGGTTGTTGAGCCATAAACAGTTCTAAAATTTGCTAACGGCTTCTTTGATAATGGTTTTAGCATCGTGGAAGTTAGGCCTGATTTTTCTTCACGGTGAATAAGTTTTGATGGCTTCTTGATTTCTATATGACTGGGAAACCATATCAATTTGATGCTATACTGTTTATTTCAATGATCGAATGGATTTCTATTTATGATGCTATGTATTAAGGCGTTTTCGATGGCTTGAGTTTCGCACGATAAAGAAAAGAAGATATAATCTGCGTGTAGAAGTAAAATCGTTTCTAACAAATATTTATTATATTATCCTTAAAATTTCGTTACAATATAATGGTAAATATATAGAACCTAATCTGTCCTCTTTTCCTTGTTATACTATAATCCACATTTGTAATCTATCTTTTATGCTTCGAAAGAAAAAAAGAGAAAAAGGATTACATGCCAATATAACGCAATTTCACTCATTCACAAAGGATATAACCTAGCAAACACGAAGATGGTACCCCACCGGGGGTAGCCACCCACATGCTATACTCTACAGATATAACAATTTACCAAATGTCCTTCTGGACAAATTGTAAAGCACAAATAAAATAATAAAAATAAAAAAAAAAAAAAATTTCACTCATAAAACTAATAAATCGAGTTAATTCAATATTCCACGATCTTTTTCGTTCGGTCCACCTTCAGCTATTGTTCGATATGTATATAATATTTATCTTCCACTCGTTTCAATTTTCATCTGTAGTTGAGTTCGACATCGAATATCAACAAGGTTCGACCGGAATCGAAATCAAACAGGGTCGCGATCATTAGTTTCTTCGGTTACGCACAAATCATATCCTAGCGTCCAACGTAGCAGCTAGTCGCTCTGTTTGTCCTGCACTTTTCCCTCGATAACGAGTACAATGTACAAGGAACAACCGTGTCAAACATCAACCTGTATTGTCCCTTTCTATTTTCTACCTATTATCCCTGGCATCCCTTTCGATTTGTCCAACGCAAACAGAAACGATGTCGTGCATACACGTGAATGTTTGCGCCACGTTCACGGATCCTTAAAAAATTCTTACTACCCTATTGATGCAATCACAGTGACGACGCGACGATTGTTTGCGGAGTATTAATCGATGCTAATCCAATTAAAAGTGGAAGTCGTTGCGAGTCGGCGTCTCCCCTCTCGTTTCTCGTTATCAGCCGATGGAAATACAAGAGGGACGAGAGTTTTCTGCAGGAGGATGCTGCAATTAGTCGTCGTTTCTCCCGTTGCCAACTTTCAACGTGGAACCTCTTTTCTTCATCCTCCTTCTCCTGTTTCATCCCCTATCCCCTTCCATTGCTTCTCCTCCATCTTTCCCTTTTTCTTTACGTCGTCGTTTTCTCGCACCACTTGTCGGTCCGCTCGAATCCCACCCACTTCCGGGCTGATTCATTCGTACCTTCGATATTCCCGTAGAATCCGTAAGCGTGGCCCGATAAAAGTTTCCAATCGAGTTCCTTTGCAGTCGTTAAGAGACAATTCCTTCCTCTCGTTTCTCTAATTCGAACAAGCCTTAGCCACCGACATTCTTCGACGACTCTTATCGTGGCTATACGTTTCTCTTTCGATTATACTTCCGTCGTCTACCTTTTCCTTCCTCGGTTTGATCCTTGATACATCGCATCGTCGATAAGGATTTTTCGCTGAAATCTATTCTTAAATGGAGTTTCCTTTCACGGGTTATCGCCTGGCGTACAAGTACGGTTCTTTAGGTAGACAATTCTGAAAATATTTTGAAAGATGAGAAAGGACAGGTCGAAGATGAATGTTGAAGTATTACGGATAGATTATTGTCTGGTATACGAGTATTATTATGTCGTATGAAGCGTGATTCCTGAGAGAGACAACATGGAAAACATTTTTAAAGATGAGAAAGGATAGATCAAAGGTGAAAGCTGAAAGTATTATGGGTAGGTTATTGTGTGGAATACAAATGGTTGTCGTGTTATACGAAGTACGATTTTCGAGGGGGTCAATTTTGAAAGTATTTTTCAAAATGAGAATGGATAGATCGAAAGTTGAGGTATTAAAGATATTAAAACTATGAAACGAAGATTGTTCGACCGTTCGCGGAGAGATGTGTTCGCGATAGACAGCGTCAATGGAAGTCGTAAATTTCCGTTACGATTAATTAATCGACGCCATGAAATGATCGATCTCTATTTTGTTTAGGATAATAGAGCTGATTGAACTGATTATAACACTGAGGTAACAGGTTACAATATACACTGTATTCCAATAACTTCCTGGATATAACATTCAATATTACAGTTGATATGTTGACAGACAGAATACAAGTTAAGACGAGATACAGTGAGTACAGTGACGGATCAGAGAACAAACAGAAAACTAACTAGAAACTCCTGTTTTGTGACGGAGGTATTTATACTGAACCGGGGATGGTCGCTGGTCGCTCCACCATAGGTTATTTACGAGTGGAAATCAAGGGAAGAATGGGAAAACCCACGTTTCCCCATATTTTATTGGCTGGAACAATAGCCCTAAGGAATGTCTCGATTTGACCTCTATATTGCAACAATTGAGGCCCTTGAAGTTAAAATAAAAGAAACGATATTTACTTTATGACCGTGCCTTAGGATTATTGCAGTCCGATCTGTGATGTTTGCACCGCTAGTGGCCGTCCCGACCGAGGAACGGAGTTCAGCCCGTATCAGATAACGGGACGTAACATCCTCCCCCCGCTCCCCCCCCCCAGTTGAGAGGGTACGGACATTGTGAATATAGAGTTAATTACATCTTCCATCAAACTCCCTCTCGATTGATTCTGCTGGATCGGATTGGCTCGGTAGGGGAACGAGACGTTTGACACCTCGATCCAAGATGCTGGTTGCCGTCTTAACCGTGGCCGTCCGGATGATGCCTTCGGCGCCTGGATGAACCTTGATGAATCGGAAACCGATGTCCTCGTCCTCTGCCAGTTGCTAGAGGCACCGAATGGCTAGATACGGGGCTGCGGATAAACCGAACGTTACGTCGTTGAGTATGTCTCAGTTTCCCCACCCGCATTGCGCCGTAAGATTTTTTAATATTTTCGGTCTTCTGGTCGCACGAGGAATTGCCGATACATCTTTTTAATGTTACCAGTGAGTACATATTGATGAGAGCGGAATCTAAGGAATATGTAAAACAAGTCTTCCTGTAACTTGAGTCCTGTATAAAGCGTATCGTTTAGAGAAACTCCGGTGGTGCTTGTTGCCGATCCGTCGAATACGATACGGAGTTTGGTGGTTTGACTCGATGCCTTGATTACGCCGTGATGTGGTAGATAGTACCAGTTATCGTCGGAGTGGTCTGTGATAACCCTCGTCATGTGTCCCAAGTCCAGGTATTTTTGTAATACCGCTCGATATTCTGATTCGAAGCTCTGATGGAGGCGAGTCGTTTCGTCGCAAGCGTTTTGGGAGATTCAAGCGACTGAAGCTGATCGTTGAATGGGAGAGCGACGATGTATCGTCCTTCGTTGTTGCGTCGGACGTGTGCTCGGAAGTGTTCTTCGTATCGTCGATCTGCGTCTGAAATATGTTTAATCGGCGGTCTTTCGTCGACTTCCCAAAACCCTGCGAGGTCCGCTTGTAGAGCCGTCGTGGAGGTGTGAAATGTGTTTATCGCGGTTTGGGAGGTTGGGCTCCCCCCGATGACCCATCCGAATCGCGTTTTTTGCAGGTGTAGTTCGGGGTTGTCCGGCTGCGTTAAATTGATTTGTCCGACACATATCGATGCAAGTGTTGATCCCGCGGTCAATAAGACATCGATCGGGACTGGTAAGTGGAATCGTGGATCGACTAATCGGAGATTCCTGGACATGTTAAGTGTCGAGCGATCGATGGGTTGATTTGGGATTAAGGTCGATATGGCCGGGATAATGAGGAACGTCAACGTGCCTTCGTAAGTAAGCGTTTAGAGGCCGTCGTTCAGGTTTCGAGGGCTCCAATTGAGACCGAACATTTCCCTTGCCTTATTCTGAGTGATTTTGCCAGTTTTTCGGTTATGAAGTTTATGCTAGCACTGCGCGACAACGGATTGGTTGTTGTTTATCGTTCAAAGTGTTGATTTAAGCCGTGATTACCAGATCGTTGTGTAATGAATCGAATGCTACTGGGTTAATAGGTTCGGTCGTCACTGGAATCGCCGATTGTCGACGTCACTATTTATGTGTTCGTCGATGGCTGCAGGATGGAGTTGGAGAAGAGTTCGTTCGTGGTGTCTTCGATTTGTGGTTTGTTGTGAATTTCCGACGACGAGTACGCGAAGAGGGTGTCCAGGATCGACTGTTTGACGGAGAGGAGGCTCGACTGGATGTTGCGAAACGAACCCTTGCGTGGTGTTTGGCCCTATGTAGCAGCGTGTGATGTCGTTGTCCGCACGTATAACATGATCCGGCGTTACAATCTCGCACTGAATGTCCTTTTCTCAGGCAATTGATGCATAAGGATACCCTTGTAACGTCCTTAAGGCGCTCGTCAACGGGTTTAGCTTTAAATTTGTCACATCTCCAAATGGTATGTCGTCCTCGGCAGATTGGACATGTCAACGGAGCCTGTGTCGCGGCAAATGCGTGCCTTCGTCGCGCGCATTGACGGACCGAATTGGGTTGATCCGGTGATCCTCTTGTCGACGAGACCTCGCGGTGTAATCTATAGATACGTGTCAACTTCTGAAGGAAGTCCAGTAAATGAGTGTACCGAGGCACTTCCTTATTAGGTAAGGTAGGCGTTTGTATTGGTTTGTTCTCCTAAAGCCTTTAATGAGCTGAGATTTAGGCTGACCGTGCAGATTAATTTCCACAAGGCCGTTGAAGATTTTTTAGTTATTTTTGGATAATTAACGATTGCGTGGCTGTAGAGTAAAGCGATGTATCGTGGATGCTCGAACCTCTCTTTGAGTAAGGCTATAGCGGTAATGTAATTTGCATCGCTGAGAGTTAATCCATTCACGCAGTCCGCTGCTTCTCCCGTTAGGGCAGATCGAAGGTATAGAAATTTTTCTACAGGCGTAAGGTGGTGGTTGTTGTCTATTGTCGAGGAAAAATTTCCCGTCGAAGGCGGGCAACTCCAGTTTTGGTAATGGAATTTCCATTGCGGGAAAATCGCTGCCTTTGGGTGTCGACAGGGTTGAAGATCGCTCGCCCTCTATTAGACTCCTTAATCGACCGACCAGGCAAAGGTAAGTTTTAAACGCTTCTAGTTCCTGCGTGTTGTCCTCTTTGTCGAAGTCGTCTAATTCTTCTCGGACTAGTTGGAACCGTTTCCACTCATCCTTGAGCAGGTCTTCATATGTTTTCAAAAGACCAACGTTATGATTGTCGGATTGTTGGTAATCGTCGATGCCTTTCTTTATGAACTGGATGTTGTCGAGATGGTTATCGCTTTTTCGTCGCAGGGAGTTGATTTTTGACGCGGTCGGCATGCTTCGTGATGAAGGTACTTCGTTAACGAAGGTGACACTTGCTATGTGCAATCGGTGAGTTCCGATGTGGAGTTATTTCGGCTGCAAGTTGTCGCTCGCCGCTGTGCAGCGGAATATTGTGTGCGTGTGCTTCGCGAGGAAGGTGTTCCTTCCCGAAGGTGACACTCGTGTTGTTGTGAGACTGAAGTTGTTGAAACTCGTTGCACTGATAGTGATGGATTTACGTGGCACTCTATGGTAGTGGGTGTCACAGGTGTGTACACTTTTCACTGGATACGTAATCGGGCTCGAAGGACCAAAATGTTACGGATCAGAGAACAAACAGAAAACTAACTAGAAACTCCTGTTCTGTGACGGAGCTATTTATACTGAACCAGGGATGGTCGCTGGTCGCCCCACCATAAGTTATTTACGAGTAGAAATCCCGCGAAAAATGAGAAAACCCACGTTTCCCCATTTTTCATTGGCTGGAACAATAGCCCTAAGGAATGTCTCGATGTGACTTCTATGTTGCAGCAATTAAGGGCCTTGAAGTTAAAGTAAAAAGGACGATATTTAATTTGTGACCGTGCCTTAGGATTATTGCAGTTCGACCTATGCTGTTTGTATCGTTAGTGGCCGTCCCGACCGAGGGACGGAATTCAGCCTGTACCAGATAACGGGACCTAACAGAGATTGTTAAGAAAATTCGAATTTTACATAAGAAAAACTCAGCAAAACTCTCAATCGCTATCGATTTCATAATTTTATCGTATGGGCATGTAATACTTTCATTCGGATATCGAAAATTCTGTCACGTAGTAAACAGGTGACATCTTCAATTTGTTTGCTCGAGTGCATCGAAATTTCATTTGTCGTTTTCTACTCCATTTTCTAAGGAACGTATATATCATACTTCGTTCGAGGATAAAGTATTTGATGATATCGTTCGATTTATTGTTTCTGTTTCATACAAGCGCTCAACTACGGAGGAAGACAACACCTGCAAACCAACTACACGCAACATATACAGAAACTTATTTTTCCTCATTTTTCTATTTATTACTCTTTTTCGTAGCTTCGTAAATTATATTTACAAACTAAAGCTGTCGAGAATTGTGAATATCATGTTGTTGAATTCATCTAGATATAATGGAAAAGTGCATATTTAATACGTCGTATTACTGGAGATCAAGATTTACTTTGCGATCTTTGCGTTCTTCTGCTTCCGTGAATTTCGAGGGCGGATATTAGATTCGTAGTATAGTACACATATCGAAGTGACCAACGAAGAGTCTATTTACAGAATGGCAAGAGTAATCAGATTATTTCTGATCTGAAAAATACGACAGACTGGATTCATGATTGAAATTTTCTACTTCGAATCGTTCGATTATTCGTTTTGTATTATCGATTAATTTTTTTTTTATTAACTGCCGCGTATTGACACCTGTATAGTCCATTCTTATTGCTTTTCTCTGGCTATTTTATAATTTAAGAACTGCAGTCAACTGTTATGCACGCTGGTCATTTAGGTCAGTATGAATTGATTAATCGTGATACATTAAAATTTTTATGAAAAAGATTAAATTTTTGGATCGAAGCAGTCGAGAATCGTATAGTATTATCATACATTATTTTTTTCATAATAATAATACCTTTTATAATAATAATGTCTTTTTTTGTAATTATATTACTAATATCTTTATTTGGTTCTCGTTTCGAGGTAACATTAAAGTGAAATTACAGTACCACGATTTCTTTAGAACAATCGAAATTCATATTATAAAGTAGCGTAAGAAAGTTGATTAAGTGTACCGATTTAATGTAATAAATTAATTACGACACGCGATACATGTATATGAATAAATAAAAAGTTCACTCGTCTGAATGTACTTATAACGAAGAGAAGAAAATGTTAAGAAAAATTGTAAATTTGTATCGTTATAAACAGGTATGATGGTAATATAAAAAGGGGGCTGAAAAAGTCCAAAATAAAGAGCAAAGATGAAACGAAAGAAAAAAGATAGTAAAATAAAATGGTAAGTACGTGAAATAAATTCTCCTTTCTCTAGCGATTTCAGCAACTATTTTTTTCTTTTTTTTTTTTTCTTAAATAAAGTTTCGAATAAAGTGCCGAAGAAGGAGCACTGACTCACCGTGTGAAAGCGTCGCCGATGCAGAATAATTCGCAGTGGGATTGGCAACTAAATCGAATTGGGATAATTTCATGTCCTCGGCGATTGCTACTTGTCGGGCGCTGTTCCATTTGTAGATCACGTCCCGTTTCGTGTAACCGACTGCAATCAAGAGAATATTTCTTACTAGCTCGTCGCGCTGGAGCTGTAAAAAAGCATCGAATTCGTTCGTCGTTGAAGTGTCACCTTTCGACGAAAAGCCTCCCGAGCGGCTACTATAATATACGTATCCTTTGCTGATCTTAAATCTCTCTTATTTCTCGTGCGACACGTTCACGCAAAAACCGACAATTACGCGAACGTTCTTTAGATACGAGAGTATTCTATCCTTTTATTGCTTTTTACGTTTGACAAATGTCCTCGGAAATTTCGAATTTCTTCCATAACTTGTTCCTTTTTCTTGAACGCCACTGGCAAGAATAATTTTGATAAAAGTCGTTGCAACTTACAAAATAATTATATAAACGCAAAAGTTTTGTATTGACGTAAAGCATAATCGTAATTAAATTTTTACGCAATGTCACATTTTTATGAATGTGATTAAAATACGAAACGTAGACAGAAAATTGTTTCACGTACTACGTATCACTGAGACTATGACAGGTTTAGATATTTTATATATCTTTGAAAATTATATTTGCATTCTGCGTGTTTCTTCTACTTTCCTCGTAAATGCAGAAAGATTCACAGTCTACTAACGATTAAGATAAAAGAAACCAAGAGAGAGGTGAAAATTTATAACAGACGACGGGAAGTAGATCTCTTTTTAAGTTAAAAACGTACAGCTGCCAAATTGTAGCGGACATCTCTGCGTATCCATCGGAAAGTTCTCAAGGTTCATCGGACAACCAGCCTTGATCGTAAGTCTGAAATCAAACAGTTTATGGCATTAGAAAAAGAAAGAAAAAAGAAAACATACTCGATTATCACGAAGATCATTAATATTAGAATTTCATTAATGTTATCGCGTAATTGAAGGTCCGTTGAGAAAATTAATCTTTTGAACAAATAAATTTATACTATAAAACATAATAAATTTAATAACCTCAGATCTAATTAATTAGCATGTGTAATTAGCTAATTAATTAGTAAATGCTATACTAAATACAATATGCCGTGGCAATACTTTTTGTAGCCTCTGTATAGCGCTATAACACTCGGTATCGGTCGATTTTGTTCGCCGTACGTGATGAACGTGATAATTGATAGGCGAACCTTCGAAATATGTGTTCAACTTACACGCGTTATTCGCCACGTGTTGCTTCGTGGTACTGCGGTCCGTCGAGCATTGGGCTATCTAATTCGCGTGTACAATGGGCATACGGACGAAATCTGGGACCGTGCTATTGGAAAATATTATTTAGCGTCGCTAGAACGAACGTTTTGGAGCGCAACGGACGATAAGGAATGAGCCACGGCTTAGCTATTGTTCTTTTAGCGCGACGGACAGTTGGCGGCTACGAATTTTCATGAAATACGAAGCAATACGCGGAATAATCTACCACTGGTGGATTTCTCTGGCTATTCATCTATTCCTCTCTGTTTTAAGCTCTGTAGAATGACGTACGTGAAATATCGTTTCTTTAGAGTTTGCAATTTAACGGATTAGTAAGATTCGTTTTTACCTTCTCGTTAACTCGGAGGCGTATGGAATGCTTCTTTAGAGTTTGCAATTTGACGGATTAGTGAGAATCGTTAAATATCGTATCGTCGGCTTGGAAACAGATGAAACGATCATTTTACAGTTTGTAATTTGACGGGTTAATAGGAATCGTGAAATATCTTATTGTCGACTTAGAAGCACACACGAAATGTTTCTTTCAGTGTTTGCAATTTGATCATTGGATTAGGTAGTGAGATTCGTTAAAAGATCATTACGATTACATTAGTAATTGCGACGTTAAACAATGTTTTTGATACGTCATGCATCTTCCACGTTCAGGTGTACAATGACGTCTAAAGACTTTATTTAACGATAAGTAATTTTTTATTAATAGTGAACATATTTTAATAACTACACAGCGAACGTATATCTTCATATTTCAAAATTATTGCAAATTAATTAATTTCAATTAATTCTAAAATTATATGATCTTGTACTATACAGAATTTAAGAAATTTAAAGAAAAATAAATTTAACGCAACTATTTCCTACAAGATTCTATTGGGATTATAATTACTACAGCGAAGAAGATAGGCGGAAGATCGTAATTGTTACAGCAAATCGAATAGGAAAATCAAGGTAAATAGCTGGAAAATGGATAAAACAGAAAGCTATTTACTACCTTTATTTTCTATCTTTAACAACGACCACGGTCTACTCATTCTTTAACGAGTTTAATGTGAAATCACGAAAATTCGCACACGTTCGCGCTTAGAGATAAATATCGGAGATAGGTGGAAAATCAGCCAGACCAGTTTGACCGAGTTATCGCGCCAGATATCGAGGAAGTTAACCTACGAAATACGAGACGATCCGTGACTAATCGGATCCATCATCCTAACATTCTCGATCGGCCAATTTGTAATTCGGATGTGTTACATTCACTAGCAGCCAGATCACGGTCGGTATTAACTTCCAAATACGCTGAATGGGCTGTTTTCACTGTAGAATTTCGATTACTACGAAGTTTCTTTCTATCTGCGGAAATTTTTCATATTTCGCGCAAAAGTATTTTATAAGCGTGGATGAACATTTTCTCTTCTCCAAGTCTATTTTATCGCTCTATTGATAATAATAATGGGTCTCTTCTCATCGTTTGTGCTCTTTTGATTTTTGACCTACTTAAAATTGCATTGTACCAAATCCAGTTCTATCTCACAGAAATTTCGAATTACTTTCTTTGTAACTTCTTCTTTTATGAAGATCGATTTGTAATATAAAATAATTATAAATATAAATTTATATTCTATAAATATAAGTTATGTTACAAAATATTATATTATAGTGTATTTATAATATTTATATTATAAAAATAATATTACATAATAATTTATATTTACTTGTAAGATAAGTTGTACTTTATAAAGAGAAATTTGACAAGCATAACGTCAGATTGATGAAAGCTCGCGTCTTATTTTTGCAATTTGTGATTTGGAATTCAACGAACGAGTTTCAGCCTGAAACTTTTAATTGATGGATGTTTTGTTGCAGAATTCTACTACCCATGGGTCGTTTATCGCGATGTCGTTCTACAACCGAGATTTGTGGAATTCCAAATGAACCACGATATGTCTCACAAGCGTGTGATGATGCAGATTCTGATCACATAATTTCAAGTTTGTTGGCTGGTCGTGCTATAAACGTTAAGGATATCTCTGGTGTCGACCACCAAGATGGATAGACCGGAAGTGATAAAGCACACGTCCTGAGTTCTAATTAGAATTCAAGTAATATATATATAGATATATATACGAATATATTGAATGTAATTACTGTTGGATTGTACGTACATGTACAAGTGTTTCTGAAGAAAATTGCTTTTAAAGAATGAGAGTCGATTGCAATCATTCGACCTATTATTTTAATTCTAACTTATATTAATTGCTCTAATCCTTTTTCGGTATCCCGACAAAACAATATTAAATTGTAAATTGTAAGTTACGTTATTTCCATCTTTTACGCGTTTTTTTTTTTTTTTTTACCGTTTGACTTTCAATGAGCTAAATCGTAAACAGGTATCATACAGCACAGTATAACGTATTTGTAGTTAACATTGCGAGGATTTTCCATTGTGTGAGAGGAATGTTTCTTAATGCCACTTTTGTTACGTCAAGTAGTCAAAATTCAGTCCGAGATGCGCTTTCTTCGCGCAATATCGGCGTTTTCACTGACCAACGATTGTCGATCTTACGTGCATCCATCTGCTTGTTTACCAAGAAGATATTTCTCACGTATCGAGTGTCAGTCATGTATCTAGTCTAGCCACGATTTTGATCGAGAATAGAGCACGTTCAAGCACGAGGATAGGTCTTGAGCAATTTGCTTTCGACAATTTTCGACTACAATTCTGTCGTTTTCTAAGCACGTCTTATCTACGAATCTCCGTTGTAGGTTTGATCGATTTCCTTCCAAACAATCGATCGATTTTCAACGAGAGAATTAATCCACCGTTACCGTGGACGATTCGACGACGTAACAATTCTCTCGTTTTTGTGAATATTTTAAGAGGAAGAAGAAATTCGATCGGAGAAAAATAAAAAACAGAGAAAATGTTTATAAGTTGATTCAAAGTATGTAGATGTTTATCATGCTGAAAATAACACGTTGATAGGAACGAAATGTGTTCCAAGCAATCGATTAGTTATCTATGTGTATTTCTTAATTCTGTTTCTTAAGAAGACCCAATTAAGATAGTTTGAAACAAGACAGAATTTAAACGCAACAAGAGGAGATAGAAAATTCATTTCCTCTTCTTCATTTTATGGCAAGTCTGTCGAAACAGTATTTACGATATCGTTCCTGAAAAACAACATAAGTTAATTAAGCTGTTAATTAAATTGGCATTGACGTATAGATTTCCTCGTTTAATCTCCAGGGTCCTTTGGCGCGATAATTTACTAATAATATCAGCGAATCGACAAGTTACAAGTTGTACGTTATAAAATTACTTTCGATAATTTTACAAGTTGACGTTAAATATATAATTAGCGATAATCAGCTGATTGTATAATAATCGGTAAAATTTATTTGTAGAATTTTATTTGTTTCGTTATTAAACTTGTTTGTGCTATACCAGAAAATTGTTTAATTCTGATAGCTTGTGATAGGTGACTTATAAAATTTTGTTAACAATATTAATCCAGTTATACAGGTATAAAGTAGAGCTCGTACAATCATTATGTTCCTGGGCTTCGCACTCACATTTCAGATGTTCGTACGACTTTAAGTTTTCTTCTCGCGCGCTAGTCGTATTTTTGCCGGATTTCCACGGAAACATTCCACGCGGATACGAAGAAAATCCTACTAAATCGTACAATTTATTCGCTCCCGAATACGATATCGACTTCGTATTAGAAATAAATCAAGATAGTACTCGAATCTAATAACAGATATGATATCCTATCGATTCATATATTTGTGTTATCTCCGGAAATACAGGTAACTGAATATCAGCAAATAATTATGAATATAGGTGAAATATTTCATCTAAAATATCCATTTTTAATTTATATGTTAATCATAAATATGTTAATCGATGAATATTTTATAGGCTAATTACTATACGAGTTTAATGCTTTCTAGGGGATAATAATAAAATTAAAACAATGCAAAATATTTATTAAATAAAATAAATATTAAATATAATACTTCTATTCATTTCTAAACTTGAAAGGTCTAAGATTTTTTATTCCGAAGCAGTACTCCGATTTAGCCATGAAGAAATGTAGCAATATGTTGTTTCACATCGTCGATTAAGATATAACGTCATACTTAAACCGCGGATTTCTATACATCTATTGAAAATTCGGAGAATCTACATGACGTGCAAAAATATATAAAATATCCAAGGTATAAATACATATTTAATAGATAATACAACTTTTTATCCAAGTTTCATTTTTCAATCGTATTTGTAAAAATATGAATTTACACGGATACACGCAGTCTAATTATAACGGATGCCTAAATTTCGAAATTCATCGTTTCATTTACTATCTCCCTATTTCGAATACGATTTTCAATAACACGTTCTTTTCCTCTTTTTCCTCAACATACTGTCATCTCTGTGATGATGCTCGTTTCGAAAGTTCGCATGATGATTTACGATGTCTGTTACAATCGTACCTGTTGGTGTCTGAAGGCGCATCAAACGACTTTTACAACGGAGAACTTTCACCTTAATTGCCAGGCCGGAAACAGGAAACGTTTTCGAAGTTGAAAAGGGCTCGTTGGTACGTCAAAAGCAATGGGAAGGACTTGTTCAGCAAAGCGTGGGAAGAGAAGAACGTCATCTCCTTTCTCGCACCTTCTTCAAAATGCTTTTCCTACCTTCCGTACGTTTTTCGTAGTTTACTTTCTTTTTTTTTTTTTTTTTTACTGTTCGTAGTTTTTCGTAGTTAAGCGTAGTTAATTAAGCGATAGAAACACACGCAATTATTTGCGTTTCTTTGATCCATGATCGTGTCAGTTATGGGAATAGCGTTGAATCGCGTATAGAAGAAATAAAATGGTACACGGTCTTTAGAAATAGGAAAATGATAAACGTTAAACAGGAACGAACGTAATTTTCTCTCAAAATGATACAAATATATTTTTCATAGTACGCTAGAGACATATGGACATGCTTTATTAGCGTCCATATACAGTGTATTCTTTGCTTTATTCGCTTGAGTGAACTCTGATTATAAGTATTTAGTATGAAATTAATAACGTTCTAACTGTCGAGATAAAATACGACGTAATTAACAAACTCGAAGGTGGTGTAGGTGCAACGAAATTGGCAAAAATATGACAAAATGGTGTTGGAAAAGTCACGGACGTTAGAAGAGGAAAATATGACATTAAGAATTATCTACAGCACGTAGATTCCTCTGATGGTGGCAACGATAGAAAAAACATATATATACCAACGTAATGATGAAATAATTGTTTTATGGCGATAGAGACGATAATAACGATGATTTTATACAAATGGAATCTGCAAACGAAAGTTGTAACGAAGATGTTCGAAGTACAAAAAGTACGTAACTGTATTTAGTTACTCATGTTGAAAGAATTTTGTGATTCAGCAGTCAAAAGGATACGAGATACAGAAATATTTAAAGGAACTGTCAATTAATTGTAATTTATATCTGAATAAGTGAAATTTCATATCAGAAAATTGATCGTTCTATCATCCGGAAATTCCATTATCCGAACAGTTTTGTCTCCTGTTAATTCGAATAAGGCAGGTTCTACTGTATGTACCGAGTATGAGAATTTGCTTATGGTATAATAAGCTAACGTTACACCGTTCGAGTATTCCAGAGTTCATAGGTAATACGTCTGTGTGCACTTCTTTTTATGTTTCACCCTCAAGAATCAACATTTTAAACAGGATTTTAATAATTCATATCGATTGAATGGTAGAGATTCGTTACTTTTGCATAACAGCCCTTGGTGCCAGAGGCTCTACTCGAATGCTTGTGAAATAAATATGTAATATGTAAATACGAAAGCTGACGAGCAGTATTTTCTCCCTCTAAACGCTCGTAGTTATATCACTCACAGATTTTCTACTGCGTCAGTTTATACGATCGCTAATAATATGTACAGTAATTAGACACAGCTGGAAAAAAATCTACGTTTAAAAGTAAAATAAAATAAAACGTACATTGCCACCAACTTACTTTTCAGGCTACGAAATATTAAACTTTTCTAAATAAAACGAAAGAGCGCAGAGTTTAGTGCTGGAAAAGGTCAACAGTGCTCCACGAACGCCATGGTTTGATCACGAGGAACGAACGTTTGCGACGAATCGATTCAATATTTAATTGCGAATCCTTTTTTCCAGTAATAGTGGAGCCTTTGTATCAGACGAGATGCACGATATGCGAGGGAAAATAATTTTCATTGTTCATCAGGTCGAATGGATTTCATTGTGGGCCGCGTGCAACACTCGAGAGTCGGTTGATGTTTGAATCACATCCCGCAACACGTCCGGGAATATTCGTTTACGCGTCGGAATACCGATAGACGAAGACGAAAAATTCAAGAGAGATCGTAGATCGTTGGATTGGAAATTACATATCGGAGAAAGAATCACCGCGCTTTTTTGTCACAGCTGTCTATTTTTACCGTGTCTTCCCGACTAGCCATCAAACGACCTCTTAAATAATTTTACTCCGTTCGGACCACGTTTGTGAATTCTGTTAGCTCCATTCTGTTAGAAAGGTTCTCCACGAGCATATTCAAGATATGTGACGCGTGACACTTTCTTGTTTGACTTACCTCGAGATTCGATTTTCGGTTGCCGCGGAGCACCTTTCTATGAATCAGCAAATTTGGTTTTCGACGGGAATAGATATTGGAAAAATTGGTATATAGGGCATTCCCGTTATTACCAATCGATGTTTCTTTCGTAAAACGGTAAATGCACGGGGGAAAATGCAGGAAGAGTAGCTTCTCCCGTTCTATGACGAGTAGGATAAAATACGTGCTAATCTTTTACATATTTCTAATATTTCTCAGAGGAAATGAAAACGTTCTTTGATTTTTTTAATTGAACGTCGTATGTCGTTTACGTAGCATACATATAACTAAATAATATAAAATAATATATATATGTCGGGTTGGCATTAAGATTTGAGTTAGGGGCGTGTAAGAAGTATTCTGTGGGGTCAGCCATCGTCGTTATACAACCGAAGTAATGTGAATTAGCACAAGTATGAGTAATAGAGAATCGACAGGCAACCGCGTAAATTAGACACTAATGGTTAATTACTATGTCGGTGGTTAGAAAAAGGATGCTAGCCGCCCTTGAGAGAAAGTTGCTAGCGGGAAGTGTCGTACGTGAGGGAAACAGATTTCTTTTGTTTTCCGTAGGTTGATCGGTTTATGGACTGCTAGGAAAAGACGGTTTGTCCGATTGAAGGACCTCAGGTAATTAAATCCTAAAGTTTATTAGCAGGTCCTCAGGCTGGCTAAGCATGTACTGCGGAGATGCATCGACATCTGGCAACCATTTTTATTTTTTTTTATTTTATTTATTCGATTATTTACAAACAATTCTTTTACAGAATTTTCAGTAAATTTTCGAATTATTTTTATTTTCTAAATCTTGGCTGATTTTATGGGATAGTCGGTGGATTTGTTCTATCGTAGACTGTTGCTTCCGAAAGCCGAATTGATGATCCGGCATTGTTTTCAGCTCCTCTAGGAGTGAAAGGAGTCGTTTCGTTAGCATCTTCTCAAATAGTTTGGATAGAGTGGGTAGAAGACTAATTGGGCGATAAGAGCTAGTTTCGTGGATAGATTTTCCGGGTTTAGGGATTAGGGTAATTAGTGATATTTTCCAGGACTTGGGATAGTATTCTAGGCGAAGAATCGCATTAAAGATGGAGGTAATGAGAGCAATCCCTTTTTTGGGAGGCTCTTTGATAGCTTTGTTACTTATTTGATCATGTCCCGATGCTTTCCTGGGGTTAAGACGACGGATTAATTCTATAACTTCAAGGGAGGAGAAGGGTTCAATAGGAGGAGACATCTGGAAGGGAGAGTGCAAATATTCCGTTATTTCGGCGGCAATAGCGGAGGAATGTGGTTTGAAGACATTGGTTAAGTGATTAGCGAACAAGTTGGCTTTTTGTATAGGGCTACGCGCCCATCCACCTTGCGGACAACGAATTGGGGGGATTAATTGCGGAGGACGAGTGAGTTTCCTGAATGCCTTCCATAGTGAGTAGTTGGTGTCAGCTGTGGGAGACAGATTGGCAAGGTATTTTTGAAAACAGTTATTTTTGTGATTTTTGATGATTTTGGTTAGCTTTCTTGTTGCATTGTTTAGCTTGTCTTCAGGCGTTCTATGATTTTGCCAAACTCTTCTAAGTCTTCGTTTTTCAGCTATTTTTAGTAATATGTACTGGGGGTATTCGTGTTTATTGGCGAGACACAAAGTAGGGGTAGCAGAGCGGATCGCGTTTATTATACTAGTGTTAAGAAATTCCGTGGCTGTTTCTAGTTCTTCGTTTGGTTTTAAGGATATTGAGGCTGATGTTGTATGATTGAATACTTCCCTAAAATGTTGCCAGTTTGTGCGTTGGTTGTGAATAAAGCCATTAGGTTAGTTTTCAGTTATTGTTGAGTTAATTGTTGCTATGACGTGTGAATGATCTGAAGAGAGTTCGACAGAAGAGTTGATTTGGATGTATCTTGGCGAGATGTTTTTGGTTATGAAAAAGTCTAGTAGGTCAGGTAGTTTGTTAGTGTCTGTGGGCCAATAAGTGGGTTCGTTTGTACTAATGTAGTTAAGTCTGTTGGCGTTTATGGATTTTAAGAGGTTTTCGCCTCTTACTGTGATAAATCTGCTACCCCATTGCGTATGTTTAGCGTTGTAGTCTCCTCCAGCTATGAATCTATTGCCCAGGTCTTCGAGGAATTTGTCGAAGTTTTCTGTGGAAATAGAATGTCTCGGGGGACAATAAACTGCCAATGTGGTGATTGGACCATGCCAATCTTCTATCGCTACGTTTGTGGCTTGGAGGTTAGTTTACGAGTAAGTTTAGAAAACACTTGGTTTTTCTTTTTTCTTTTTCCGGTTCAACTCACTTCCGACGGGGGGTCGTCACTTATTGTGAACTTCACTGGGCACTAGACACACGTCTACACGCTTCGGCTGTCGAAAGAAGACTGGATAAGGAATATAGCGCAGCTTAGATCAGCTGGAAAGGGACAAACTATCTGAGAAACCAAAGAATCCGTACTGTACAAATATCCGCAGTATTCAGCGTACAGATTTATATCACAGCGGAATACTCTAAAATATTGATAATAATAAAAGAAAACCAGGTAAAAGCAATATATTATTCAATGTAAATAGCGTTAAAAATAAGAACCTTTTGTTTAAACGAATATGTATTTTCGGCCAGTCGCGGGGAGACGCGTCAACGGGAGTCGTAAATTCCCGTTACGATTGTAGCAATCGACACCACGAACAGTTCGATCCCCTTATTTCTTGTGGGATAATAGGGGTAGTTATTGTGGAATAAAACTGTAGTCTACAGTTTTATAAATATATATTTTACAACAATTTATACACACAAACCGTACGTCGATTAGTTAGATAGATACGACAATGATTGATAGAAATGAACTTGATAGTTGATTCGAGTACTACACTAATGGTGAACGAATAGTTAAGGTGACTGCCCGATGGTTGCAAGAACAGTGAAGACACGTCTCGTATTCCTACGGAGGAAAGCTCGTGATGGGTGTGTCTAGTACACGGGACTATCGGATTTGTTGATGACAATTTTGGTTAGGAAGGTGAGGGCAGTAGACATTGCTTGGGATTGGATATTAAGAAGGTTGGTGAATTAGGAAGGGTCTTAGCCGCCCTCGATAGGAAATTGCTAGTGGGAAGCCTCGTACGTGAGAAAAATTAACTTTCTCGTGTCCCCTCGGGTTAAACAATAAGCTTTAGAAAACGCATTACTGAAAAGAGGTTTGTTCGGTCTGAAGGACCTTAGCTAAAATTCCTGCGGATTTATGGTCAGTCTTTAAGACTATTGAGGGTACGCAGTAAGAATGGGTAGACATCTGGGCACCATCTTGCCCGCGGTGAATGGCCTGGTTTAGGTAGAGAGTCGGCCGACGTAACAGAATAGATTTAAGGACGTTTAGAACGTATAAGTGTCTCGTCGGGTGAATCCTTGCATAGCCCGGAATCTATTCCTCGGTCGAGGCGGTCACTCGCCACGTCAACACAATTAGTTGGATCGCAATAATCTTAAGGAACGGTCATAAAACGAGGCTTCTGGATTTACCGTTAAGGCCGGTAAGCGAAATAAAACATTTTCGATTCAAAAGGTTCCTTATGGTTATTGCTCCATCATGTAGAAATAGGTTAAACATGGGGTTTTCCACGTTTCCCAGGATTCCACCCGCAAGCGACCAGTGGTGGAGCAATCTCCACCGAGCAAGAGTTTTCCTTTGTAACAGTATCGTCACCGGACTTCAGTAGATCTACGACTACAGATCAGTCGACATCTCTTGACTGGTTTATCGACGTTAGAACAGTCCTCATCTCTTTACCGGGTTTTCGCCCTTAGATCAATCACCTACGCCACTTATTTCTACGCACCAACGTAACTATATTTTCTACAAAGTTGTTGATCCGAGCCGGATACGTGTCAACTGGAAAGTGCACTCACCAGTGACCACACAGTGCCACGTGAATACATCAAAACCAGCAGTGGAAGCGTTATCGCTTCGGTGAAGCCAGTGACGTCAGGAGCTTTCGAAGAAGTATAACCCGTTGGTCGAGAAAGGCAACCACGCAACCTCCCGCCGCAGCTGGACAATCATCAGCATAGCCATTTCCAACAACTCCAATCTGACAACAATACAAGCGTCACCTTCGGGAAGGAACACCTTCGGCGCCAAACACACACTCAACCTTCTGCCGCACATTAACGAGCAGCCACCGATAGCCGGACTGACGTCCATATCGCAACTAGAAGGTAACCTCGTTCAATTTGTCGAACCCACTATGGCCTCTATTCAAGAAAAGCGCATTAAACAGCTGATTATGAAACGAGAAGCGTTCAGGAGAAAATTAGAATCATTGCGCGCTATTCTCGATGATAATGAGGGAGGGATACAATCAATTGCTATTCAACGCAATTTAGAATACTTAGAAGAAGAATACGCGACGTTTAGGAAAACTCAATGCGAATTGGACGATCTGAACGAGAGTCGATCAATGCAGGATCGCATTGACCTTAAATATAAATACTTCCAGATCAAAGCACGCGCATCTGAGATACTTAAGGAGGCAAACAAGCAATCAAATATTACAACAAACTTATCGGACACATCATTATCGTTTTCCGTCGAGTTACCGAAAATTCGATTACCTACATTTTCGGGAGCTTATGAAGACTGGCCAGGTTTCGCGGTTCAGTTTCGCTCCATAATACACGAAAACCCTCGTCTTAACGACTGTAAACGATTGATTTATCTCCGCTCTTGTTTAACACATGAAGCGTTTTACGTTATAGCACCGTTAAGCAACACAGCAGTCAATTACTCAGTCGCTTGGGACATATTAGAACGAAGATATAATAGACCGGCAAAAATCGTGGCTAAGATTTGACAGAATTATTTGACATTGCCCCTTTACGACGAACATCATATCGAGATTTACAAGCATATGCAAGCAAGGTATACTTCCACTACAAAGCCTTGGAAGCGCTCGGACAACCAAGTGCAGATACCGTGCTGTTGCATTTCCTCACATCGAAGTTAGATCGCGAGACCAAGTTAATGTGGAAGGATCAGACAAAATCCATACCATTCCCTAAGGTCGACGAATTTCTGACGTTTGTAAACGATCGCTGTCAGGTTTTAGAACCTACAGGATCGATACGTCAAACACGAGGGCGTGCATCCATCACGTCGCGATCTCCGTCATCCTGTCCGATTTGTTGTGGGGCACATAAAATTTGGAAATGCAACACCTTCAGGACGAAAACCATCGGGGAACGCCTTGTAGCCGTCGAAGAAATATCAGCGTGTACCAACTGCCTGAAGACAGGACACACACTTTCGCATTGTACCGCCGGATCCTGTCGTATATGCGGGCAACGCCATCACACGCTGTTACATGGATTCGATTCTTGAATCAAGGATCGGAACATCACTGGCTACCAGATGCCTCCGACGACACCTCCATGTATCCGGAAGGCTCCATGAACACGTTGACTGCCACGACACCCGTATTCGGGTATCAGCAACGGTTTCCGGTAGGGTCGTGTCACCTGTATTCGGGTGGCACTTATTTGACTACTTGCGAAGGATCGTCGTAGGTATTTGAAAAGATATTCCAGAAGAAATAATAAAACTATTGAATTGTAAAAAAAATAATACGAAAATGATTTATTAAAACAATTATTTAGAACGTAAAACTTTAAAGCATGTTATGCATAGCTGAGATTGGTCGAGACAATTTGGACAATAAGTTGTTGTTTTCTTTAAATTCTTTTGTCTTTGTTCGGTCTATTCGACGTCTTTTATTTGCATAACATAATTTGTATGCGCGTCTAATGCTTCTTCCAGAATCATTTTTTCGAACGACGATATTATGCTGACTCCGTCGAAGACAAGGACTTTTTGTATTTTCAGACAACCCTAATAATTTTGGAGCTAATAATTCTCTAAATATTCTAATATTTATATCCTTCTTTGTTGCAATTTTGTAAACCGTCAAAGTCGCGATAGACGGAAGTCTATCTATCTATTTATAAAATATTATAAAACCCTTTCTTCTTTCTTTTTTTCATACCTTTATCATCTAAAAAACACAATAATTTATTCTAATAAATGATAATACCGATATAATATAATAATAATACTATAATAAACGGCTTTCCCAAATTTGACGAGTCAAAACTAATCATAAAGAAACGATTAATCGTGACAGAATTATCTGTATTAAAATTGAAACGTCATGCTATAGAGATAATTGGCAACGCACGATCGTTTGTCAGAGCGCGCGGGCATGTTACAGGGGACAGAGTAAAAAGATCTGAACTTTAAAATATTGGCTACATTCCAAATGAGCATGCTATAAATTGAAACAAACCGCAGGTTCGAACGTGTATTGGGAATTCTTGTAATTTACAGTCGGATTTAATGCTTTCTAACGGTCTCGTTGGCGTTTCTAATATTCGATAATAATTAACGAATTTTCATTCAACGAAAACGCTATTCCGCTATTAACTATGACTGTCAATAATTTACATTGCGATTTTATAATGTAAACCGCGTTGAAAACCTTGATTTTGATAGTGTTCCTCGTTCTTTCACATCAACAATAAAAGTATTTAAATAAACCGATATAATTTGCACTGCTAAGAAAGATTGATGCATCGTGGAACCATTTTTGTTACATGCTACAAGATTACCATAATAACCCTAAATAGCTACTCATTGTCAATCATTAACGATTCAATCAAAATTTCGATTTTGAATTTCTTAAAAAAGAAAAAGAAATTTTCATTTTCATCGACATAAACTAAAAATCTACAAAACGATAATAATTTGGACGTACGAAATACCATTATGGGGGACAGCAGCAACGAGCCACATGAATAAACTAGAGTCGCTACAATCGAAGATACTGAGAACAGTAGCCAACGCCATGTCAGAAACGAGGATATACGCAAAGACTTAAAAATACCAACGATCAAAGAAGAAATCGGTAGGTACGCAGAAAAACACAAGGAAAGAACGGCAACACATCCAAACCAGCTGGCTGCTGAAGCTAGCAAAACTCTCATAAAAAGTAGACTAAAGAGAAAACACCCCACTGACCTCACTAAAAAAATAAAATAGACAAACTCGAAGATGGTATCCCGCTGAGGGTAGCCATTCACGTGTTATTTAGCAATTAAGCTAGAAAAATTTGCCGAATGTCCAGCTGGACAAATTGTAAAGTACAAATTAAATAATAAAAAAAAAATTTCATCGATAGATGCTTTCATAATTTGTCTTAAGGAATTATTGTATAATGTAATAGAGATGTTGATAAGTAATCCCAAATTTTTACAGACTTTCTAAAAACTTAGAAGAGCAAAAAAGTTAGGTTTAGTTATAAATGACCTTAGTTTTTCCAGTTGTTTTAGTAGAAAGTTCGAATAATGAAGCATAGTTTTCCCTAAAATAAATAAAACGGGCAAGCAATATATATTAAACGCTTAGCATTCGCTTTACGTTCGACAAAACTTCTCAATTTCAAACGTATCCTTCGAACCTGTCCGAATCTTACGACTCTCGATTAAATTCGAAATTAATAGAAAATATATTTATATTTATTCGAATTCTACCTAACATTTCTCAAGTATGGTCGTGTATTATTTCCACGGATATCGCGTTAGACTTTATTCGAAGTCTAATAGGATCAACGTCCATCTCTCCAGGCACAAATCAACTCATATTAGCAAGCGAGACAAGCACGTGCAAGGATGAAGTGGAGAGTCAGTCCGGCATCTGTTCAACGCAGCGGGTATATCAGCTGTATCGTTTCAGATTGAATCCAACCACGGATGGTCGTCCATGCATGAAAGCTTGTAATTAATTGCAAAATCCTAACACGGATATTGCGAATAAATTTTCATCGCTGTCCGAGCAAAAAATCTCGTGAAAAAGGCGGTCTAACGTATCGAGCCGAACAAAAGTGTAAAAACAAAGCAGAAAAAGGAATTCGCGGGTATTGACGTACAAAACAATCTGAAATACGTTCCGGTCAGATGCCATGAACCGTTGCTATTTCTTCGATACGTTTGCATCGTACTGGTAAGAACATTGTTTGATTTTGAAATAACTCCTGGTAAAGACGATTAAATTACATATAGGCATTTCATTAACGGAAACTGTGAATAATCAGAATATTCATGTGATTTTCTTACACGAGAAAAAATCGTACGAGAGCAAATTTACTATTTGACGAAGATATCGTTTATTCCTTTTAACCAATTTTTTAATACGCAAATTATATGAGAAAAAGTTGCACATGTGCATCTTTGTTCCAAAAAATGTACGAATTTTAGGATTGACGATTCTTATAAAGTCGGAATAACGAAACTAGTTCATCGTTGGAAAAACATTGACGCGATTGCTTCGATGAAATATTTTGAAGAAACTGGCGATTAAGCTGTGACTAAAATTTCGTTCGAGAAAATCCAACGTTTCTTATGCAGCAACTTAACAGTTGCGCTAATTGTACAACTTTTTCAGTACTCGGAGGATAATACTTTACTAAGCGTTTTGGACGTTTCTGTTAGCCAGATTTTGACTATACTCTATCGGCCAAACTCGATATCATCCCGGCGATGAAAACGTGGCTAACAAACTATAAGAATCAACAGCTGGAAAATTTGCGCCCCAGTGGCATTCGAATCGATTATTTCGACGAGTAATTGCCGCCAACTAAATTCAGATAACGTGAATAATCACCAGGGCAAACACATGTAGAAACGTGGTCCGCGTCGTACACAAGAACAGGAATGTACACGAACGCAGCAAGGAGAGGATCATATTGGAAACTGTCTGTTGGCACGAGAATTCCAGCCAGTTCCACGCATGGACGAACGGAATCGTAACAGCAACCAGGCATTTTGAGATCCTTGATTCCGTCCAAGAGGATATAAATCATCTCGAGCGTGAAGTGTACACACGGCGCCGAGTTACAGGGGCCCTTCACATTTGCCAGCCTCCTTCCGGTTACCTCGCCGCTTCGTCTTAACCTCTGACGCAGTATTTGCCGGCTTGATTCTCGGTTCAAAGGGAAACGCGACCCTCTTTCGTTTCTCTTTTCATTCGTTTTTCCGGTAAAAATATCCCGGGAATTATCTCGTTTACCTAGCTGTGTATTTTTAACTCGTTTTTAACGTGACTTTTACTGGTTTCCTGTTTAATTTTGGTAATGCTCGTAGACGTTGCATGAGTTTAATTAAATATGGACTAGCTGTAGGGTTCTTTTTCATCGTTACGCGTGGATGCGTTATTAAATGGTTAGAGGGAAAGACGAATAGGATTTTTCTGAAAACAGAATACCTCTCTATAAATCGCTTCATTTATGTTGATTACTCTTGATTTCTTCTCTTCCATTAACGGATACGAATTTCAGGCGTAAAAAATAGTTTGATGATTGTAGCTGCTTGATATATAAGCAAGATTCAGGCCACTCGCGATGGGAAATTTTGCGGCGGAGATAAAAGTGATAGAAAGATTATTTCATTTTCAAATGTGTGAGTGAAAGAAGTACGTGCGTTTAAATAAAAAAGTAAAATAATGAGAAAGAACGATGTAGAAATTAACATCGATATTAAAACGGGGAGATTTTTCCAAGAAAATAAGAGTGACATCAAATTCTTCTAATCACACGAAACTGTACTATGTAAATGATATAAAACTTCGGATACTTGGGTTTAATTGATTATCATTTAAGCGACATAAGAAATACCGTTTGTCTATCGACGTTTATTATATTCCTTGTACATTTGAAGAAAGCAACGTCCCAAATACGTCAATCTGCTATCAATTACCACTGACTCGATTTCTCATTTTCGCGCAAACAACCTGCTCGTTCTCCGTACAAAAACGCGCTCTGCTTCGTAAATTGCAATCGCGAAGGCTCTCCAAGCTCCGAATAAACCAACTCGTCCCTCCGTTCAAGTTGTTCAACCTCAAACAGACGAGTGTCTTAACCGAGCGGAATAACACCAGTGGTGAACACCAGTCGTTTTATCCGGCTCCAGAAAAATTCATGGAATAGAAGAAATTTTCAGGACGAGTGGTTCCCGAGTCTGGTGAAGAGGACAAAGAGAAAGGGCGAAAATAGTAGGAAAATGGGAAAGCAGTGAAAGCGAAAGAGCGTTGTTAGTCTGCGCTCGCTATGGCGTATTATTTAACAGGTTTCGTGGGCCGTCTCGTTTGCATGAAAATAACCGTCTCGATTAGCATACAGACGCGACGAAATCCTAAAACTACTTTGGCCTGAGGATCACGTGCGCGGTATTCTTCTCCGTACCACGTAGGCAGAATCTAAAATCATGGATTTCCAACGGCGAAATCCCCGTGGCCGTGGAAGATCGCGCAGGCGAACACGCTAAAGATTATCTGTGACGAATAGTGGCCTGTTCTAGGTGGTCTATTCTGTCTGGAAATGAGCAGATGCTACCCATCGAGGGAACCAACATCCGACTACTTGCTCGGCCAACCGTGAAATCGCGCCGCGATTTTATTCTCCAGAGAGCGTGCATGTGGTTTAGGACATAGTTGTATACAGTTGATATATTTACATATGTAATTGCGGATAGCGATGGACATTCGAGTCTCAATTTTCGAAATTATTCGATACTTTTTGAGATCGTGAAAATTCGATTCACTTCGAATAAAGTTTGATAGGTACCCTGAAGCTCCTGAAAATGTTGGAAATCTTAAAAATTCTGAAGGTCTTGTAAACCTTGTAAATCCTGCAAGTTGTTCGCATAAATGCATTTCCGATATCTTGAAATTTTCTAGATATTCTCCGATAGGTATATTTATGTTATTATTAGGTGTATCATGTGTTTTACGTATATCATTGATACCGTTTAAGTTAAAACATTCAGAATGCTTGTAAAATATTGACTACGCGCTAAATCTTTTAAGATCTATCGAAATAATCGCGATTTTTAAGACTTTCCACACTTTCGAGACTTTCAGGAGTTTTTAGGATATCGAATCCTATTCGATGCGAGTCAAAGTGCTTGAGGAACAAAGGAAACTTTAAAGGGTGAAAAAGAAGAGCGCTATAATTTTACGAAATTGAGTTACGTTTTACAAGGGTAATAAATAATTTCTGTATAGTTTGTATAGTACTATATACTCAATTATTAATCTAATTGTATATAAATTTATTACTGCTACATATAAAAATCTATTGAATTTATTTAAAAATGTGACTTGTAAAATCTCAGTAATGATATTAGTGATTTAATCGTACAAGAGGCCGGGGAATACTCTTATACTTCTTGCGAAAAAAAACCTATACACAGTATATTCCCGAATAAATTGATTTAAGCTCCACGGAGCAAGTAATTTTTATCGTAAGAAACGTAGAATCTCGAAAGCAGTTTCCGTTCGTTAATATCTGAAGTTAAAACATTGAAAATTTATATCGAAAAATTGTACCAATATGGATGGAATTAACAACGTGCTTCTTTGAAAAATATAGTCAATGAGCTTTCATTGAGTCGTCTCTGACGAGGTTTACTACGGAAGGATAGTCGACCCATTTTCACATCGACGTTCGAGACGTACATGCTTGCTCCTCGTTCGACGAAGAAAGTGTAAAATTTATATAAAAAGAATAATGAACTTTTATAACCTGGAAACTTTATCGTAGCCAGAAAGCAAAGTAGAACGGTCTGCCTGACTTATGCCAAGTTTTTCTACTGAAAGCTTTTAATCTCACGGTACAACATCACTTTTATTGCTTCACGACGAACCAAAACCAGTTGTTTCATACATAATTATGTAAAACAATGTGAAATTCTAGTAACAGCGTGCTTTTCGAGATAAGAAATGTACATTGTTTTCATTTCTATAGACGCAGGTAATATAATAATGTTTATTAATTTCGCCCTCTGCGCCTTTGAAATGGTCTTGACGTTATAGTTGCCAAATATTAATCCATCCAAACTTTCACATACATACGAAAAGATTGCGCATTTGTATGCAAATTCATATTTTTCAGAGTATAATTTAAAAAATAGAACCTCGGTGGAAAATTGTTTCACTTATCAGATGTTATGAAAAGCGCTACACTTTGGTCGTTTTATACATTTTTTCATATAATATACAGTCTGTGCAATTTCGCACTTTCAACTTTTTTTATAAATACATAAGAATCTGTCCTCTGCTTATGAATTGTAGATCTACTTTGTGACAGTTACAAATAATATATGTATAAAAATGTATGTATATATATATATATATATATATTATATATATATACAATACATATATATATATATACATATATATATATATATATACAAAATTGGGAATAAGTAGCATATATATATATATATATATATATATATATATATATATATGCTACTTATTCCCAATTTTGACATAGTTTCGCACTTCCATTTTACTTTTTCTCTAAGGAGCAAATCCAGTTAACTGTCTCTTCGCAATATTTTTCTTCTGAAATTTCTTTCGTATTAGCTTCCGACCACTTCATTCTTTCGCACTTCGTTACATAGTACTTCATTAAAAGTACAGGAGCTGTACGATCAATAATCCTTCGTACGCTAGTTCATGCTCCGTGGTACATTAGAAACGAGGATCTCAGAAAAGATCTCCAGGTGCAATCCGTTGAAAATACAATACAATTAACGTGTCTTTCTGCGAGACATAAGAAGAGATTAGGAAACCACCCAAATCTACTGGCAAACAATTTACATTGAACGTTTATTCCGAGAAGATTGAGCAAAAAATATTCCAATGATCTGTTTAACTAGGACACTTAATAATCCGCGAACAAATGTATTAGGTTGTCCCAAAAGTTTCTTTCGTCTTACAAGGAAATAATAGATACACAACATTCTCTGTTTCGTCTTACTGAATCACGTATGATCCATTTTGTAGTAATAGAACAAGTATTTCCTTATAAAAGGAAAGAAAGGTTTTGGGACAACCTAATATTTAATTCCGAGGCATGGACTACTGGGACTATGCTTACAAACTAGTATTGTAACTCGTTACGCCAATTTACGAATGTTTTCATAAACAACATGTAAATTATCTCGAGGAAAATAAAAAGAAGAAAGCGTAGTACTTTAAATTTCCTTTCCTATAGCTACATAATTTGCACTTCTTTTTATCTTCCTCTAACCAAAATCTGTCCGATTTCTTTAAATTGTCGCATCTTACCATTTTGCGATTCTTTTTTGGCTACCACCTTTATCACGTTTATTTCTGGATATTCTGGCATCGCTGCACATTTAATATATTTATAACTCACAGGTGGTATAATAAATAATTTTTTGCGAAAGGTGTACGCGTAAATCTTATAATTTGTGTGCCTAACGAAACTTACTTCCCCTTGGTAGCGATAAAGTTAGCCATGGAAAATTAAATTAATTTCTAATTGTACTTCTGAATTAAACGATTACGGAGGAGTTAGAGCTGACGTTAATACTAATAGAGCGTTGAAAATTAACAAGTTTTCTAAAAGATTTGATCAAGGTTGAATAAAATTGGTAGGTACTTAATGCCTTTACGTTCAGACGTGTTCAATCTCGGTAAAGTAACTAGAAGCTGTACGAATAAATATTTACGGAAAGCTGTAGTAGCAGCTAATAAAGTGCTGTGCAAATAGTGCAGACGTGATCGACATTTAATGGCTACCAATCGGTCACGAAAGTGTACAGAGTTTCCGAAGGAATTCGATTTTCCGCTCTGGTCACATCCCAGGGATAGTCGGCTAAGCCTTCAACAAATACTTTTAGAGGCACTACAAACATCACCGAGATTTATTGAATTATCGATTAAATTTATCAATTCCTTGTTAGGAAGTAACAAAATATTATTGCATCGTAATTTTTCAATTCTACTGATTCGGATAAAATGTTTCGTTGAATCATAGTAAACATATTATTGGAATGCTAAAAGAAATAGTATTTTTCGAGATTGCGTGCGTGATGTTTTCATCATATCTGGTAAACATCGAAATCGTAAAAACATTCAAATTCGTTTATAACGTGTAAACGACCTCGAATTTTTAAAATTATATGAAAATATATTCTTATTCGGGAGAGCCCTTTTGTATCATGTGGATGAAAAGATGCAGTTTGATATCCGTGTAAATCAATCATACGTATAATGAAATAGTTACGCGTGTACGCCTGTACAACATTAATTATAAAATTCAAACGGCCATCCAATTTCGTGCCTGGAATTTATCCACTTCTCTTTATTGAATTTATCCATATAGGAAACGCGTGTTTCATAAAACACACAGCTTTAAATTAATAATTATTCCTGTTTCAGCAATAATCATAACGAGTATTCAAATAAACGTACTCTATTCTGGTTAGAAAAGATGAACATCATTCAAAGAGGGTTACATCTGAAAGCTTCTGCCTAGAATCTAGAAGAACGTTTCGTGTAACGCTTTATTCGAATCATTTCGCTCTAGAACTAACAACATTGACGCAAATCAAGGTGGTAATCTCGAGTCCTTTGTCTCTTGGTCACCGTACACAAAAGATGATAGTTCCGAGAAGGACGATGCACTTTTTGAAAGAACAAGTCGTGCCCGACGCGTGATTCTTAGGGAAGCCAGAGAGATGTGCATGTACGTACGTGTGCAGAGGCACCTTGAGCTCAAGGGTTAATTCTGGTCTGCACAATAGAGCCGATCCAGAAGACTAGGTCAAGAGAAAGGGAATGGGTTAACAAAGGGGAAATGTACATCGCTTGATTCTCTCCCTTTCTCTCTCTCTCTTTCTTTCTCTCCCCGCTCCTTACTCTGTTTCTTTGTTTGTTTTCTCTGCTTTTCTCTTGTAGCAGATGTGTATTTCTATCAGTCCCTTGTATGGACAATTTGAAATAGCTGGATCGTTGAACACTCTTGTGAATGAAACAGAGAAAGTATTAACACTAATCTTACCCAGGCCCGGTCAAACGACCGGTTTTAAAATTTAATTTAAAATTGTACGTTCATTGTTATCTCTTTTGTTCATCTAAGTTCATGTAAGTTCTTATATTAACAAAAATTGAGAAATTGATTAATCGGATAACATAAGAATTTACATAAAGTTAAACGAACGAAAGAAATAACGATGAATGTAGAATTTTAATTTAAATTTTGTAACCGATCATATGATCGGCTTTAATAAGCTTAGTGTTAAGCGTTGTATTACATTTTGTCGGTGACAGAACGAACTTTCGAAACAGAACGAAACGTTCTCAGATAATAACTGACCGTGTAAACTGGACCGCTATGGATAGTTTGTACGATCGATTGCAATATAGTTTCAAGTATAATCATGAGAATGTAACACACAATTCGAATTATTAGGTAATAAAAATTCGTTACTTTGTTACATTATGAATTATGGAACAGATAATGTAATCAATCGAATAAATCAATAAATCGTTAACCATTAATTTCTACAGTTGTTAACATGATTTCACCTAAAACTACAGAGATGTAATCTAAACAATTACTTCGATAGATCGATAAAATATTATTTGTACTAATAACGGATAAATCTTTGTACCATTGATTTAAAATCGATGATTTAGAATAAATTATTATTAAATTCTGTAGCCATAAATCTGAAAATCTCATTGCATTTTCTTCGAAATTCAGAATTACAAACTTTAAACGCGCGCAGACTTTTTATATCGAAAAATAAACTTTAAAGTCACCGTCACGTTAAGAAGGAATTTTGTCATATCGTCTACTAACATCGTTTTACGTACTAGAACGTATACTCTTCCTCTATTTAATTCATATCCTTCAATGCGTCAGATGAATAAACACTCGTTTTTCGCGAAGAAACTCGGGAGGATTTTATGTGGGTGATTGAATTCGAGACAGTTTTTGAACTCGATCCAGAAACGTTTGACTAGGAGAGAATTTATCATTCGCTCTCAAACGATGGTCAAACATTTTTCCAGTATAGACGCGATAGAGTCGTTTAACATAAACGCAAGTCAAGGCGGCCAGCTGGAACCGCTGCATCATGCTCGATCAAGCGAAGCGATCATGGACGATCACGAAACGGACGTAACGCAATAAAACAGAAAACTTGCACAATCCCCATAAACTTCACGGACTGACTGCAGTTGATTGAAAGATATTGCAAGATATTTCAGCGTACCACGTTATTTCGCACGTTCATATTAGATATATATTTTTCTTGCCCTATTTGACTTTCTTCCCTATTTGTTCTTTAATCGTTAAGTTCGGGAATATAATTTTTTACTTTATCATTTAATCGTAAAATTTACGTTTAACAAACCTCCTATTTTATCCTTTAATCATTACATTTCATTTACAGGGTTTTCTGTTAGTTACGTCTCATTTAATACGTCTGATTTTCGTCAAACGATTTGCATATAATCACAATCCTTTTTTCTTTTTTCTTTTTTTCTTTTTTAATGGAAGGAGTTGTCATTATACAAAGGTAAAGCTTTAGCGAATTTATAATTGAAACTTTTTCTACGCAGAATATCTGTTTCGTTCGTTATGATAAAAGAAACTCGCGTGTTAAAATCTTCTAAAAGCGAAGCATTTTTATACGAATCTGCCAAATTAAAAATTTCTGTTTCTGTCTGTCGATGGTAAAGAAAGTCTTGACATTGGGCTCTCAGCCTCGAAAAACTGGAATTCTGCGTCTCTCTGAGTAAAACATTTCTAATCTGCGTTCTGGTAGACAAATTTTAATCTTAGCATTTCAGGATTAAAACGTATGTAGGTACTATATTAAAATTGAAATCATCTTTGAAGATCCAAAATTCGAGGACAATGAGAAGCAATCGTCAGTAATAAATATTAAAAATTATGCAAAATATTGTAAATTATAGGAAAATATTCACTTACCTTGAACTATACAGCACTCTGCCGTCTTGATAGAGCCTGACGAACTTATTAGGACTGGTTATCGTGTGTAAATAACTGTGCTTTCCATTGTAAAAGTACGTATCCGGTTTCCAGATTCTTGCCAGCATTGATATACTGAGCGCCAGAGTTTCTTTGCCACCTTGAAAAGCCAAACGTCGATCCACCCACGACTGCCGGAAGTAGCAATCCATTGAATATGTCTGCGCAGAGATTTAGTTCTTCTTACTCTTGTAAATTCGTATTCGATAAAACTTTCTAACCAACGAGATCCTCTTCTTTACCATTATAGTATTCCACGATAATAGTACATTGCCCAATATAAGTATTGGCGCAAAAACTTCGTGTATAATTCGCGCAAATAGGTTTTGCACTTGCTTTCGATAGATCGGAAATAATCTCATTCCTTTACATATATACAAATGCTTTGGCAGATAAGTCTTAGAGAAACGAAATAAAGCGAACCATAAGATACAGTTATATTTAGACAGATGGTAAAATAAGGTTTAATTTCAAGAAATACGTTAAGCTTTATTTACCAAATGTTCAGCTGGACAAATTGTAAAGTACAAATTAAATAATAATAATAAAAAAAAACACTAAGCTATAGAAACAGAATATATCAAACGTATATATATTCAAGAAAGATCGTGAAAGGCATAAGCCTCGGCATCATAAAGAAATACAATAAAATACAACAATCTCATTCTTCCTTATTACTATTTAACAAAATACTAATTCTATAAAAATACACTAACCTTCGTTTCTTTTTATTGTTTCAGTTCTTCAATTAATTCACGAACTGTTTATGCATACGTGTAATGCTTACATTCGTACGTGTAATGCGCACATTCTGCAAATAGAAACTCACAAAACTGCTTCTACTCCTATCGAATCATGTAACGAATGAAATCGAATTTGTACCGCGATGAATGAGATCTCAGGCAATTGTGTATGGCTATCTATCAAGTAGCCAGGCTGCTGCTACTGCTGAGAGAAACAAAGGGAAACGAAGAGATACGAACCATATCGACTTCGGAAATCGGACCCATACTGCGCACCATGATGTCGACCTCAACCGTGGCTGGTGGACCACCGAAGTCTGGTCTGACGCTGTTGTCGTAACCGCGAAGAAGATTGTCCAGTAGCTCGCTGATGTTGCTGTGATTGTTGCTCTGCGTTCTCTGCCTCGTGGACGTTTTCGCTCCAGTAGCCGCTCTGAAACATTTTTCAAAACGATCGGTCTATACATCAGTGAAAAATGCGTGATTTTAAGAGAATCAAATAGGACAAGTAGAGGTAATTCAGAGAAAGAAATTTTGTAAAGCGGATTGATCTTTTCTCTTTAAAAGTGATTTAAACAATTAAAAATCTTATACGAAAAGAGCTGTCTTATCTAACTCGTTTCTAACTAATTAACCAACTACTGATTTCTGAAATGCTGAATAAATATGATTAATTAACAATGCAAAAATGCACATAATATGTACAAGTTGCCCAGACGTTTTAAAAACGCCACAGACACGTGTCTTTTGCAGTATGCGTTATCGAGATACAAACTTATTCCATGCGCCGCTGGCATTGCCGAAACACGTTTTCCAATGTGTCGAGAACAGTCAGTTCGGAGCAGTCGCTTTAATTTCTCATATCGTCCTATCAAATTTGAAAGCTTTTATCTCGTTGGCGGATGGTGTAAAAGACGCAAGATTGCAGTGTTTTGAAAACGTCCGAATGTGAAGTACTAAGAATGTCAGGTATTAAGTTGTCTCAAAATTTTCTTTCGTTTTACACGAAAATAATAGATGCACAACATTTTTTGTTTTATATTATTTTACTGAATTATGTACGATCCATTTTGTTCTATTGGAACAATTCAATAAAATGGATAATTAGATAATTCAATAATATAATATAGAACAAAAAATGTTGTGCATCTGATATTCTTTATAAAATGAAAAAAACTTTTGGGACAACCTAATATAATGAAAAATGGAGGAATCCATTTAACAATTTCAATGTTACCTCTGCCGCCAAGCATTTATTTGTATTACAATATTTGGTGGATGAAACTGTATTTAAATTCAATTTCTTTAGTCATACTCATAAAAATATAAAAATGCATTGAAATCCACAGTCCAGTTATCGCACACACGTAACAAATCCGCGAATCGTTAACTGATATTCCTCGAGGTCGCTAATAGCCCAAGGAGTTTCGATTACTCCATCAATTTTAGCATATACAGAGGCCGGCTATTCATCGAGTTCGCATCGTTGCAAACTAGTAAGCAACTACTTGGAATATCGTGGTTCTAAAGCTAGAACGTGTTATAACGCCTATAAGAGAAAAACAAGGAATGTCCATTTTTAGTTGTAGATTTTACTCTGTACAACATACTTTATCGATGACTACTAAGATTACAGAATCATCGAATCCGAAATTATTATAAAATAAAAATGTTCACGTTGGATGATACCAAATATTCAGTATGTTAATTAATTCGCTAGGACAAAGAATATTCTTTCTCTCCCTAATTTCACTATACTTTTTATTTATTCACTATAATTGTAAATATTTATGGAAATTCATATTTTTCATAAATTCATTGAACACTGTTGCTTCGCTGATGTGTTAAAATATTAAAACTTGATTTACTCGATGAAACTATTTTGTGCCATTCTTCGTTCATTCTTTTAATCTTTCCAACGTTATATATTTTCGATTCACTCACAAATTCCTGCGTGTTAGCGCATAAGCCTTTGTAAACGCATTACAAAACAAGTCTTTGCAAAGCACGTGCTAGGTCGTTTTGGTTTCCGTATCCTCTACATTTGAAAGTATCGAGGACATTTGGTCGTACCATAGTGTTTGCCGTTATCGCGAACTAAAGTTGCTTTGTACCACACAGCTATTGCGAAAGGGATCGTCGGAGAGGAGCGATAGATGCAAAGGGACGGATAGAGAGAAACGTACAGCAATGTAGACAGTATTTGTAAATTTTTGAAGCAGTTTGTAGCTGAACTTTGATACGATTAGGATTAAATCAGATGGATTTAATTTATATTAATAATTTTTAATGGTTGATAAATATATAAAGAAGTAATAAGAGTAACGGAAAAGATATTTCAGCTACTTGAAGTTTAACAATATTTATCCTTGATATTTATCTTCTTAGTGTTATTTGAGTATTTAAATATTTGAGAAATTGCCTAACGATATGTATGATTTTATAAACTCCCTAATTTGTAGTATTTTAGAGAACTTTTTGTGCCAATGACTGAATGTGTTCCCACGCTACAAATCTCTAATTCATCTTGCGAATCGAAACGCTTTTTTACCGAGTCTACTTTGATCAGTGAACTGAAAATTCTCCAGTGTGACCCCTTTCCCCTGTGAAACATCATATTTGTTCTCCCTTCGACTTTAGCTGTGAAATAGCAAAATTACTTCCACGTATACCCGTACAAAACATCGTATTGCCATTCTCCTTTTTGAAAAAAGACACCGAAAAAGATTGAAAACGAAAAGAATCCACAGAAACGCAAACACATTCTCGGCCCACCTCAAACATTTTCTCTTTCTAGTTAAACTAATATACCTCAAGCGTTTCTCTCTCTCTTTTCCTTCCCCCTATTTTCTTTTACCTTCAGTCGAAAAAAGAATTTAAAAGAGTAAGAAGGACACTAAACAAAGAAACAGTAAATTTGTTGAGCCTAAATATTTTCTCTCTCTATGTAAATTAATAAATTTCGAGGGTTTCTCTCCCTCTATTCTCTCTATCTATTTTTAGCTTCACTCGGGAAAAAGCATAGAAAAAGAACTGTAAAAAAGTAAGAGACACTAGACAGAGAAACAGTAAATTTGTCGAGCCTAAATATTTTCTCTTCCTATGTAAATTAATAAATGTCTCTCTCTCTCTCTCCCCCCCCTTTTCTCTATTTTCTTTTCTCTTCACTCGAAAAAAGAAAAAAAAAATAGAAAAAGAATTAGAAAAAAAAAATACAGGAGGGACACTAAACAGAAAAACAGTAAGCTTTTTGGCTCTGGTGCCTCATTTTTTTCTCGTGTTCAATGCCGTTTCGTTTATGTTTCACGGTACAAGCAGCACATGTGTACACGTGGCACAGTGTACACACTCGGGGGGTGGAAATTGGGACGAGGGAATTTCGCCAGGATAGAACGAAAATTGCGGCTGGATCGTTTTTAAACCGAAATAAAGCGGCATTTTAATGCCTGTCCGTTCTTTTAGGTCACGATGAAAACCAGCTGCTCGATCGGACACGTTGCTACTGTTACCCGTTACCATTCCCGTCTACTACTCTATTTTTCAGGATCTTCTATACTAGCGGTCCTCTTTGTTTGCTGACATCGTGCCTTTCGATCTCTCGATTCTTTTCGCCGCGTCTCTTCCGTACAGATCGATGCACCATGAACGACTTTTGCCTCGTGACGATATAAGCGGCGCATCGTCGAGATACACATGTAAGAGGCTTTGGATATGCTTATGTAAGGATTTACATATTGAAATTATTAAAAGACAGTTGACCTGTTTGCGAGAGAAATAAGAATCCGAGTGATGCTTTCTAAGGAACGTTCTTTCTTTCATATAGCTGATTAACGTTCTCCTCGACCTCTTGCTAGTCTTTTATGTAAATACCAAGGCGAATTTTCTTTGTGGATCGACGAGAATTTTTCCCTTCTTCCGGAGACAGCAAAATTTCTTGCCAATTACAGATCTATGATGAAAATCGATGATTCGCCGCTCGATTCGTACAAGTTAGCAGCACTCCGCTGTTGAGAAAATTAAATCTCTACTCGTTCGTTTCAACAAATGTTGGAATTTCTAGTTGATTAAAAAACTGAACGAAAGTTTCTCGAAATATTTGGAAGGAGTGAAGGAGTTTGTTCTTGAATGACCGTGTCGTACGCTTCAAGAGACTACGATAAATGATATATACATATATATATAAAGGAGTAGAAAAATAAAACGAATTCTTATACGAATGGAAGGAACTTTTTGGCGCGATTACAAAAAATTTGTGCATCGGATTTAGACCGCGTGCAGATCACGTCAGATTTATGTAAATTCTTTCACAGATATTTTTGGACAGGCATATTCTGAAGTTTACTATAATTATATGATTTACAATTATCATTTGTATGCGAGTTATATAAACGTCATAGGTCCTTTACACGTTCGTGAATAGAGAATTTCGATTGGTTTATTCGATCGATCGTTATTTACTTAATTATTCGTTCTTTATACGTCGCGCAAGATGATTGCATTTATATGAGAAAATCGATATTGTTGCAAGAAAAAATTATTTTACATATGTCTTCGCGCCACTTTAGAACGAGCAGAGCATACATCGAACGAGATATGATGTTTTTGAAATTCTAAATTAAATTGTTCGCATGATGAAACGAGGAAATGGACAATTATGAGAATAACGCCAAGAAATGGAGTGTTATTCAGCGACCGCCTCGAATTGGGTTAATTGTCTGACAAGAGGGTTCAAATCAAACAGGATTCCAACGATCTGCATTACGACGCTCATCCAACTTCGAATATTCCATCGTTGCATCCACGGTTTCTCGTCGTACGGACACTGGAAAATATATCCTGAGCTGAGGGATTGAACCATCGCATAAGATCAATCGTACGACTTAATCGTACTGTACTTAAGTGTCTCTGTTATCAGATGATTTGACGTATCATTTTTATTAGCCTAGATATTTCTATGTTTGATATCTGTAATTTCTTTTTAATGATTTACGACGAGACGCGACGTTTTGATACAAAAAATTGACTTTGCTTTAATCATTACCGATGGTGGAATACCATTTTGTTAACACATGTCTTTCTGTTATTAATCTGATTTTGTTTAAATCGTTTATTATTCGCATTTATTTTCTAACTTTCTATTATTGCGTAAACAGTATTTTTTTTAGATAAGACACAGTTATGTAATATTATTTTGCTTTTCCTTAATGTAACGAGAAAAATGAGCGTATGATATTTGATCTTCGATCTTTATGATAGTAAATCGAATATATAGTTAATGCAGTGTAAAACTATCTTTCTACGCTTTCGTTAAGATGCTTTCATTTATATTTATAAGATTACAATTATAAGATTTGTAGCGGTTCATGGCCGTAAAGAGGGGTCTAGGGTTTAAGCGCATGTGTTAGCCACGTGATCTGCGAAACGACGCCCGAAGCTAAGGCGTCGTAAAAGAAAAAATCCTGGCCAGGACGTCGTAAAGTGTTGAGGTTATTGTGGTTATATGGATCGAAGAACGCGTAGATAAATTGTAAAAGTAGCAAATATATTTAATAAGTAAATAGTAGATACAAGTATGAATACAGTTGAGCTGGTCTAGATCCGCACGCTGGCAGTGTTACCCTGTGACTGAAAATCCCGAAGCCGTCGTCTCCTGTCTAACGTTTATGGTCTGCCATCGTCGCCTGTCTATCGTCTATACACTCTCGATGTCTTCAGTGACTGAGGAAACTAAACAGTACAGATGTAGAGTTTTCCTAGAAGTGCTGACCACTTCAACATTTAGTCGCATAATTTCTTTCTTTTCGGATCTCATTGCTTCGTTAAAATCCACCGGTAATTTTTCCGCTATGTACATTACTGGGCTACCATAAAAATCGGTTCGTTTGATCTTACCCCTATCTCTCAATTGTCTCGCATTCTCGCTAGCTACACGAGGTTGTTTTTCATGTTCACTCTCCGCACTTTCATACGTACATGCTCTATCGCTCTGCGCACACACATCTTCGCGCTCGACAATTTTTCGTAAACTTAAATTAATAAATTTCGCAGTTTCTATTTCGGGTTTAAATATTACGTCGCGGCTCAATATTACATTTCTTACGGTCGGCACGTACACTCGATACCCTCATCCGTCATCTAGATAGCCTACCAGATATCCTTTATTAGCACTTTTGTCAAGTTTTCTTCTTTTTTCCGCAGGTATGTGTGCAAAGCACTCAGTACCGAAAATCCTAAACTTTTCTAAATCTGGCGGTTTCCCGTACCACAGTTCATAAGGTGTTTTATTGTTCTGTCTTGTCGGTCCGGTTTTGTTAATGACCTGCACTACAGTGTTCATGGCTTCTGCCCATAAAAACAACGGGAGATTTGGTTTTGAATATAGCATCGACCGGCCTGCCTCTACTATTGTTCTATTTTCTCTTTCTGCGACGTCGTTCTGTTCAGGAGTGTATGGGACGTTAATCGTTTGCATAATTCCCTGACTTCTTAAAAATTCTTCAACCTCTATTTTTGAATTCTTTCCCTCCATCACTATGAATTTCTTTGCTTTAATTTTGAATTGATTTTCGACTTCTAGACAAAAAATTTTTAGTTTTTCGATTACTGACTTATGTCGTAAGAAGTAAATCTTCGTGAATTTTGAAAAATCATCTTTAAACGTGAGAAAATAAAGTTTCTTGCCTAATGACTCGACTTCCGTAAGTCCGCATACATCCGTGTAAATAATTTCGCGAGGTTTAGTCGCACGTTTGATTTTCTCGTGAAAGCTCGATCTATTTATGATGTTTCCCGTACGCGCAACCTTCACAGAAAAAGTTACTATCCTCTACAACTTTTATATTCGAGTTCTTTAAAAATTCCTTGACGTGTCTAATGTTTTGATGACATAGCCGTTCGTGCCATAACTGCAGCGTGTCCGCGTTTGACTCTGCTCTATTGCTAAGATTACAAACTGACGGTATAATAACTCGCATATCGACCTTATATAAGTTTCCGATAACAGAACCTTTTGCTATTATTTTCTGGTTTTGTAAAAACATACAATTTTTCCCTTCTTCTAAAATACAGAAATCTATGCCCCTCCTTGCGACAGATCTAATGGAGAATAAATTTCTTTTCATACCTGGTACATATAAGACATCGTTCATTGTACATGCTACCCATTCGCCGTCCACGAAAGTCTCTACTTTGATTTTTCCTTTGCCGCACGCATCCATGAACGTACCATCGCCGATCTCTATCTTCACCGTGTTGTCGAATTTTTCGAGGACGCTGAACCATTCTTGTCGTCCTGTTATGTGATTCGTAGCTCTTGAGTCGATTATCCAAACATCATAGTTTACTGCTTGTATCGTTGAGGTGCTTTCTAATAGACCAATTCCGCTGTGATCTCGATTTTGATTTTTGGGTTCCTGACTGTCTCTACTGTTGTTTCTTTCATTATTTTTAAAGCAATTTTTACTGTTGTGGCCTTTCCTTTTGCATATAAAGCATCTAAAGCAATCCTTCTTTAGATGGCCAACTTTTCCACAATTGAAGCAGTTTGGTCCTTGTTTCTCGTACTCACGTTTGCTTGACTGCTTCTGGACCATATTTAGATTCTCATCCGACTTCATGTCATATACTGCATTCAACTTTTTCCACATTTCATGTGCTGTTGTGCAACATAAAAGAAGATCCAACGGTTTCCTTCCTACTGAGGTCACAATTAATTTTCTCGCTAATCGATCTGCCTTCAAAAATCTTTCGCGGGTAATTGCTTTCTCCGCGCTGTTACCTGGATGACACAGATTCCCTTCACACACGTTGATCAGGTCGTCGTCTTCCTCCAAAAGTATACGCATGACAAAACGCCACTGGAGCCAGTTTTCTTCGCCACGTAACATCTCGATCTTCGCACTTGCTGATTCCATTTTTTTTTTTTTTTTTTTTTCGCACTATCAGTCACTTTACTAAGCACAACAGTTTACCACTTTATTTACTTCGCGTTGCTACCTTACAATTTACAACCCTGGGCCCATAACCTGTTGAGGTTATTGGGGTTATAACGATCGAAGAACGTGTCACGTAAAATAATAAAAAAGAAGGAAGGGAAAAGAAAAATCCAAGACGAAATTTAAAAGACAAAAAGAAAAATAATGATGAAATGAAAATACAGAATTTATTTCTTTGCACTTAGTTTACGCTTGAGTTCCAAACTCTAGGAGCGATCTTTTTAGACTGAGCCCTTACAATCTCACTTTTGAACTCATCTGTTTCTTTTCTTTGTCATCCCTCAATATCCCCACTATCCACGCGTTTGTTAGGCGTTCTCGAATATTCGGCGAAAGGACCGTTGGGATATCGAGGGTTCATTAGGCACTTCGTTTCGCCGACATACATTGTCACCGAGTGCCGCCACATATTTATTTCTATCATCACCCTATTGGTTCCGAAGCGCGTCCCGGTCTCTGATGTGGTTGATGTCACAAACGCGTGGATAAATTGTAAAAAAGTAGCAAATATATTTAACAATAAAGAGCAGATACAAGTATGAATACAGTTGAGCTGGTCTAGATCCGCACGCTAGCAGTGTTACCCTGTAACTGAAAATCCCGAAGCCATCGTCGCCTGTGTAATGTTTATGGTCTGCCATCGTCGCCTCTCTATTGTCTATGGTCTGCCATCGTCGTCTGTCTACCGTCTATACACTCTCGATGGTTTCGGTGACTGAGGAAACTAAACGGTACAGATGTAGAGTTTTCCTAGAAGTGCTGACCACTTCAACATAAAGGAATAAACTCTGGGACTTACAAAAATGCGCACGGGCCTTCGATACGATTCCAATCGAAAACTCTAAGATCCTTAATAGATGCACCTTGGTATGTTACCAACGAAACAATACATCGTGACCTTAAGATACCTACAGTTAAAGAAAAAATATCCAAATTCAGTAATATAACATAAGAGTTAACAACCACCAAAACCTATTAGTTACTCAATTACTTGACACGACGGATCAGATCCGTAGACTAAAAAGACATTACCCTCTAGATTTAAACATTAGATTCAGCTAGAATCAAATAGACGATAATCACCTATTATACATGATATAATACCACGGCAGAATAATTTACTTATAATTCTCAATGAGAATTGATCGTAAAATACTTCCAAATAAAAAAAAAAAGAAAAAAAGGGCCTTCGATAATAAAAAAAACTGTTTCCCTACCCAGAAAGAAAACTTTCTCTTTCGATATACGTCGCTAGTGGTAAATGAAATTTAGTCGACGGCGAGCAAACGAAGAATGGTATCAGCACGGACCAGATAACGCGCACGAATAAGATTGTCAAGTCCGTCTCAGTATATTCATAAACTCGTTGTTCGATCGATCCGCGGAGTATTTCTTTGACACCCTATACGTGTTACCACCTCAAATTGGGAACCTCGACATGATTTGAAAAGACAGAGGTGAACGTGTTAGTGCCACATGAAGACATCGTTTCCTTAAATCGCGAGTGTTCGAAATGGCAAGGGCCAACGAGGAAGTGTGTGCGACGAATGCTCTGGACAGCGTAGACTCCGTGGGCCAACTATTCCGCGCACCGCAATTCGCGACGTATGTTTCTGACTTTTGTGACTAACCGTTTCTAGCTTTCCCTCGTTTCCCTTTATATAGGTTGCCCTCGAAAGAGAAAGTTTTCTTTCGGGGTTAGGGAAACGGTTCTTTTTATTATCGAAAGCCCTTGTACATTTTTGTAAGTTCCAGGGTTTTTTCTTTTACGACGTTCTACCTTCTGACGTCGTTTCGCAGATCATGTGGCCAACACATGCGCTTGAACCTTGAACCTTTTTTTACGGCCGCTACAGATTTTTATAATTATATTTATATTTTTAATTATAAGATTTCTTAAAAATAATTTAAAAGGTACTTACAGGAAAGATGCGTAGGAGGTGATCAAGTTGGCGAGGGCCAGTAGGACTCGCTGCTTCATGATGTCTTGGGACCGATCCTCCCTCGCAATGCGTCCTAATTCATTCATCAATTCGATTGAAACGCCTAGCGTTCGGATACCTTCTATTTCTGAAATAAGATATTCATAAGAACGACGGTTAGACGGTTTCAACAAAAATGTATCGTTTAAAGTGATACTATAATATCAAAAGTACGGTGGATAATATAACAAAATATAACAAATATAATATAACAAATAATCGACGATTACTTCGGTTTTTCCTCTTTTTTTTGGTAGAGACTATAAGTAGTCTAAGTTTTTCTCATTCTAAGATATAATTACGATATTCAAACATTACAAGCTTATAGTTTGTTTAAAACAACTGCATTTTCCTTTAAATATTTTTAAAAGCATGATATAAAAAATATGATTAAAAGCTGTAGTGCTACCAATCTATCTATTTAATCATTTCTTTCCAAACACATTGTCCGTAATAATGAATATCTTTTTAATATAGCGACGCAATTTATACAATAACCCAATGGTTTATGATATACGAATATTTATACAAGATAGCGTTATCCTGTCAAGTAATTTTACAGAGAACTGCTCGAATTAGAGAGGAACAATTTTTGCTAGCGGACAGTCGAATCGAATCCGTTTCGAGTGTCCATTCGATCGGTTATTCCGGGTAGAACGTCGATGGTGAAACTTCGTCGAGTGTGCCGTTGATGGTGATTCATTCATCGACGAGTGAAAATAAAATTCAAAATTATTCCGGCTTTATTACGCGGCAAATGGCGCAGGCGAAGAGAAGAAGAGAGAAGAAAAAAAGAGGCAAATTCATGGCGGAAGTTCGTTAAACGTTCGATGAACGATATTTTAACGACGGAAGATCTCTCTGGGGAGGACTGGAAAAAAATCATCTTTTTAATGATTTGAAAAATTCAGGTTGGGGAATACAGTAAAAAATAGACCAAGGGGTTATCAACGATAACGAATCAAAGTTTTAGATTATAATAACTTTGCTATAGAACGATCGAAATACATACGTTGAATAATAACACTAATTTTAAGAAGATCATAAACGCTGAAAGTTTTATTTACGAAGTCGATCATACAGGAAGCAAATCATTGGAATTTCGTTTTACAATTTGTAATGTTAGAAGACAAAATTCCGTAATATAAATTGATCGGAAAAATTGCAAATGTTATGTTACTAATTATTTCCATTAATAATTTATAATTTACAATTTTCAATCCTATCTATGACTACGCGATAATTAATTGTAATCGATAACTGTATCTCATCTGTAACGACCGTTTATCCTTCTGAAATAAATATCTTAAACGAAAAACCTTGGACAAACGTGCAACGTTACGCTAGATATTTTACGATCAACCAATCATCTCTTGGTTCTCTCTAAATCCTTCGACGACACGCAATTTGCTTAAAGAACCTCGAATCGTCGTATTTTCTTCGATCAATGAAATTCGCCGTTCATGCTGTGCATCGAACAATGATTCCGCATCACGCTTGAGTACGTGCATTCACGTCCGGTGGAGAACGTTTCAATTACGAGGTTGATCGGCGATAATTAATACTATTCTGTAACCGTGGCCCAAAGGGCGGACGTGCGGGTGCAGCCAATTGACGGATGCAGAAAGGAATCGAATTAGCGAATTAATTCATCCGTTCTTCCTTTGTGGTCATCGTGGACATCGTTTCCACCGTTGAAACTCGGTCGGATCTCTAGTCAACGGAGAATACAAAACGGTTGAGAACGGTCTTTGCGATGGCGTTCACGTTGGAAAACGAACAGGCCGCAAATTCCAGTAAACATGCCTCGACTGGTAAACACGTCGTCCTACGAGAGTACACACGCGAGTGCGAAAGCAACACACAGCAGAGGGGGAAGGTACTTCCGAGGGTGCGTTTGACTTGCAATTTAGCTCACCGCGACATTCGTCGATAATCAGGTCGCTTCTCGTTCGACCTTTCGTCCTAGCCATTTTCCAAAATTCTAGAATGCAGTAGATCTATCGTTATATGAACACCCGTTGTGTGAATGTTTTGTTATATAAACGTTCTGTTAGTTCAACGTTCTATTATTTAGACGTTACGTTATATGAACGTTCTGTTACATGAAAGTTCTGTTAGTTGAACATTTTTATTATTAGAACGTTTTATTACGTGAACATTTTGATAGTTGAACGTTCTACTATGTGAATCTTTTGCTTTATGTACGTTCTGTTAGTTAAATGTTCTATTATACGAATGTTTTGTTAGTTAAACGTCCTATTAGATAGAGATTATGTTTTATAAACGTTCTGTTAGCTGAACCTTTCGTTAGTTGAATGTTTTATTATACGAACGTTTTGTTAGTTAAACGTTCTATTATATAGAGATTATGTTATATGAGCATTCTATTAGCTGAACCTTCTGTTTTATGTATGTTCTGATAGTTGAATGTTCCATTATACGAACGTTTTATTAGTGAGATGTATTATTACAATACGAACGGAACTATTACGAACGGAAATGTAATTAGAATTCATAAAAAATTAAGTTTAAAAGACAACAGCAATATGGTAGCACGTGACTAATTGATCATGAAAAAACTGAAGAAACCAAGGAAACACCGAAGAGATTACGTGGCAAACTTTTGCTGCATGAAGTAACAGAAGAAAATGAGGAAGTAGACTCGTGCGAAAATAATATAGACGAAGTCATTGTAATGTCACATAGAATAGTAGAATACAACGATTGTGATAAATCTACCATGGTAACGCTTCTCGTAGATCACCTAGATTCCGCACCATTGAACTTCTTTCTTTGCGGAGTAAAAGATATCGTTCGGAGTTTGGTTTAATAATTTTTCACCCTATCCTATACATATGTATTATTAGTTTGTCTATTCTATTTGGTGTTATTTAATGTCATATATGTCGTAAACGATTTTACATAGCAGATTATAAATTTCCATTCGATTTTGGGCAAATTTCTCTTATTGAAATTTCTTCCAATGGAGATTTAGATCAAAATAAAAAATTCATTATTCAATTATATCGATTCGTTGTTCTTTTATAGACGTTGCAAGTAGATCTCTACATTTTTGTCGTGTATTTTGAATCGTACTTCTTCTCTGATCGATTAACCGATTCCCTGATAGCAAACCATCGAGTGTACTGATATTTATGAGGAAGGCTGTGTGTGATCGAACAGTACGTGACAATGTTCTCGATACGACGTTGTACATGAAAGAAGATAGCTGAGATAACTGTGTAAAGATAAGCACAAGTTCGACGTTAGATCATTATTGTATTAAAAAATTTGTGTTTGAGAGGGATAGCTTGTATGTGAAAGTAGTTAAGTAGCAAATAATATTATAGATCGAAACTACACCGAATTGTACATAATAATTTGACAATCAATAAATTATTATTATTATTACAATAATAAACTGGTAAATTACAAGTTATAAATTAACGGTTGCATATTTGTTAAATAGAATAATTATAATAATGTAATTACAATATCATTCATAATGTAAACATCTTGTACATTGTGTTCATATATATAGTATTTAAATAATAAATTTGTGTTTCTGTATAGAACAGATTATGCTCATTATATCGTTATAAAATATATAAACGTTCATTTCATTACACAGTCGTCGTGTAATTGTAATATAGTTTCTAGAATTAATTAGAAGATATTCAGAAAATACAATTTAATTATCTCTGTATTTTATCACGAGGAAACTCAAGTATTTCAGAAAAAAAAAGAGAGAACAAATGTATGTCAAGTTGTAGTATCGTTTTATGATTTCGGTATTTTCGATGAAATGATACAATTTCTATCAAACTGACATATTCAAACGTAGCTATTGAAATTAGCAACGTTTGATCACAGAGTCGAGATTAAAAAATGACAATAAAACTGCCCAGCAACGCGTTGCATTACGCGTCAGTTTGCTGTTGATCCGAGTAAAATTCGATATGTTCTAATTAAATTTGTGGTTTGGAGAAATTCCAATTTGCATAATTATATCATCGATTTATTTCGGCAATGTTACGATTCGAATATCTACGTTCTCTTAGGATTTAAATCTTCAGGAGGTAAAAGTCGCATCTTACTATCTACTTTCTTTCAAATTATATTCTCGTTTATCATAAAGACAATCGCCTCTTTCTATACTCGTTACCGTGCACACAGTAATAACAATACATAATTCTAAAATATTTGGCATAAATGCCTATTTTGTAAATTAATAAATTCGAAATTGTTTTCAATCATTTCTATAATTAGACTTTTGAATAATATTAGTAAATTATCCGAATCATCAATTCATCAATTTGATATAGAAGAACTGATCCATTAAGAATAAGCTGTAACAACGATAAAGTTGTAATTATTTTCAAAGTCCATTATTTATTCCGTTATTATTTGTTTTTATCGTATTTTATACTACTGCTTTTATTATACAGGGTGTATACTATACGGATACTTTATACAGTGTGCCCGGTTATAAAAAAAAATCATGCAAATTACTGGAAAACTATCAATTGTATTATGAAAAATGGTTCAGACAAAAAGTGATCCAGAGTATTTAGTCTTTTTGTGCATGACCAGGTAGATAATCATGTAATTTTAAACACAGTAATCGATCCGTCTCGGTATTCCCTACAACAGTGTGTTAACCTATTCATATCGAAAAACTATTTTAGTTCAGCAGATATGTTAACTTTAATTTGTCTAACGTAATGTATGAAATACAAGAAAAGACGCGAAGCGGTATTTTTATGTTTGCCTTACCTTTGCATTTATATGATCTCTACCTGCCTATCCATCCAGAAAAATATAGTTACACCAAATTATACCCCTTTAGAAGCCATTCACTTTTTGTCTGAACTATTTTTTCATACAGTGGACACCCTGCATATTACTATATTATACATATTTATATTTACGTATTATATTATTACAGTATATAATTAATTATTCTTATTTATTAATATTATTAGTTATTATTTATTACATCACATGTTGCACACACTATATATATACTATAATATACATCTATTATATATATTAGATTGTACCAAAAGTTTCTTTCGTTTTATTTTTTTGTTTTATATTATTTTATTGAATTATGTATGATCCATTTTGTAGTACTAAAATTTGTGTAATTTGTGTAATTTTTTTTAAGTATATATAATTCAGGAAAATAATATAAAAGAAAAATGTTGTGCATCCATTATTTCTTTATAAAACGAAGGAAACTTTTGGTACAATCTAATATGATTGTATATATATTATTATTATTAATAAATTTATATATATATATATATTATATTAGATATGTACATCTTATATATGTGATATATTATATAATTATATTATATTTAATACTTTATATCTATTAATATATTATATTTATTACATATTTATATAATTATATTAATATATATATATGTTATATATATAATATACATATTATTTTATATTTCCATGCAGCATAGTTGCAGGAAGTTGGAAGCGAATCAACCATGGTGTACGCGTCGAATCCACGACTAATGAATCGCGTACTCGATGCCGTGGTGCATCTATGTGAGGGGAAAGGATCCACCGCTCGAGATGTCCTCGACTTCCTTCGACAAACTTCCAAGAGCGCCCCAAGGAACTTGACGATGCAGGTGACAGAGGGGCGAACGTAAATTAATTTCCTACGATTCTTAGTGATTCGACATTGTCAATCGAAAATCATTTCCTTTCGTTTCTCTCGTTTCTTCCTGCTTATTCCAATATTAATTTTCGCAATCCTGAAGAGTGGTTTGATTTTTCAAGAGTGGGACGAGTTTCATCGTCGAAAGACGAATTTTTCCCATTGTTGTAGGATTTCAAACGATTTGGAAAATTTCTAAGATACTTATCGGTGTATCTCTTTTTTTACATAATAGCCAAATTTGAAAATTTAAAGATACGTGGATTTCGATTATGAAATTACTTTTTTCACTTACGCGCAAGTAAATTCTAAAGGATGTTGCTCCAAATAATTAATAACTCCAAAATCGAGAAGAGGAGGAGCGATTTGTTCGAGTTTTAACGATCGAAATTTTCTATTACATACAAATATTCATACAAATATTTTTAGTATTTTTGTATTTTTAGTATTGTAATCCTTGAAGCTCATCTTTAGCTTTATCTATGGTACGATTTCTATTTTTAGTCTTTAGTGTTCGCGAAAATTTTCTCTTTGAGAAAATTAAAAATTAGAAATTCCTCGAAATTACGTGTAATAGAAAAGCGAACGATCTGTGAAGGGCTGGTTCCGCGAATTTACAAGATTTTCACAATGATGCTGTAGATGGTTGTCAAACAATTCGAAGCGCCCTAAGAATCTTCGAACGTCTTTGACGATCCATCAGACGCCTCGAAGCTTCCATCCTTCGTGGAAGAAGGAGCATTTTCCAGCACTTTCCTTAATGCCGCAACTTCCAACGATTATACATTCGAACAGACAGTGTTTGCTCCTACTTATCTTAATGTTATATTGGTGGTATTTAACATTCAATAAAATTCTGTTTGTAAATTATATAATTTCAGAACAATTTCAAGTAGAAGATACAAATAATGAAATTACCAACACTACGATTAGTCACACTTTTGGCTGTTTGTTTCCTCACTAAATTTATATGCACGATCGCTCATAAGTATACGGTCACTCTGGTCGATTTGTAATAACAATATGCGAATTTGCGCACACTGTACAAATTAATGACGAATTAGCAATTAGAAGCAACACTCGCTACCTTTTTATGGAGTCATTACAATATAAATCTAAATTACATATTAATAAACATTGCAGTAATATTTTTATTATATTTATAATACATATAAATGCATATATTTGATATTTAAATATCACTGGTAGTATTAACATTGAATGTCTTGCTATCAGTTTAGAAGAAGCTTCTTAATCTGTCTTATAATTCAAAAATTAAAGAATCTGGAGATAAAGAGCCTGCCAATATTCGTAGTTCTACAAATAGCATGAAATTTATTATTTTTACGAGTAGCATGAAAATTACAAATGCCAGTTTTCTCGTTATATACATATTGACTCTCGAAAGTCAATTTAATCGGGTTCTAATATCCTATTATACGTATCTATGATGATTATGGAGAACAAAATTACTGCAGCTTGATTCGACTGTAGTTTTATACCGTGCCGTGAACAATAGTAAACTCGAATAATAGTAAACTAGAATATTATAATATAAAAGAACACTGAAGATACGTCAAACGAAAATTTTCTTGTCTCGAAGTTTGGAAGAAATGAAATTTCCTCTTAAAATTGTGTTTTTCACTGTGGAAGAATATAAACTCGATGTTAACTTTGTTACGTTTTCGCTCAATATTTAGTGGATTTTCCTTTATTTCTGATTACTTCTATTAATCTGTTAAGTATACTACCCACCAACTTATTTAAAGTTTCCTTTCGAATATTCCACGATATTTTCTATAGGCGGCTTATCCTGATCGTAAATCTTTTTTGCTATTGTACAATTCTCCACAAGTTCTCGATCGGTTGCAGATCGAGATTCAAAGCTGGTCATGGTAATAATTCTATTCCGAAATCTCGTTTTTTTTTATTTGGAAGTAGTTTACAATCAATTCTCATTGAGAATTATAAGTAAATTATTCTGGCGTGGTACTATAACGTGAATAATAAATGATTATCGTACGTTTGATTCTAGCTAAATCTAATGTTTAAATCTAGAGAGTAATGTCTTTTTAGTCTGCGGATTTGATCCGTCGTGCCAAGTAATTGGGTAACTAGTGGGTTTTGGTGGTTGTTAACTCTTATATTATATCTGTTACTGAATTTGGATATTTCTTCTTTAACTGTGGGTATCTTAAGGTCTCGATGTATTGTTTCGTTGGTAACATACCAAAGTGCATCTATTAAGGATCTTAGAGTTTTTGATTGGAATCGTTGGAGGATTTCCATGTTGGAATTACTCGCTGTTCCCCATAGTTGGTTTCCGAAATCTTGAAACCATTATTTTGTAGTCGCAATTGTACGAATAGGAGTACTGTCTCATTGAAAAATCGTCTCTCTGTCTATTATTTCGGTTATGAAAGGCAATATTTCGTCATGTAACATCTCCTGACATCCTACGACGTTCGATTTAAAAAAATAATTTCTCTCCATATATCCAGACACGATCAGTGGTTTCTCAGAAATCTCGAAGAAATAATACGAGCAACGTGTTTGTGTCTATAATTATTCGCAGCACTGTACTTAAAATATACGTTGTCAAAAATAAGCGGTAATGTAGATGGTAAACAATGAAAGTTTACATTATTTAAGCGATAAACGGTGTATCGTAACAAGAGCATATTTTTTATGTACGTTGAGAATTTTTACCTCTGGTATTTACATAGACGCCTTCAAATAGGGCTTGGATTACAAATTTTTGGTATTTCCATTATTTTTGCCCTCTCAACTTCTCAATTATAAAACACGAAAATGCGCTCGGCGTTTCCCGCAAGTTTCCCATTTACCGTTTCTTATGAGAAAAGCTTGCAGGTTCATCGGGCTCTGAAGCACGCGGTGAATGCCGGATTGTTGCGGCATAGAAGTGGTCGTTACAAGGCAGTGTTCACGTTAAATCCAGCTCCGATTAAGCAGTCCGTGAAGGAGAATAACGAACAGAGATCTGCCGATGGGACGAACATATCCGACACACAACAAACGTCTTCGAGAAGTCAATCCAACGACGAAGAGGAAAATAGGTTAATTATTTAACGATCGATTAATTACGATTGAACCCAGTCTTTACGTTTTTGAATTTTTATTACGCTAAACATCGCTACATTATATATTTCGAGAATCGATGTATTGCAATCAAAATGCGAGCATTCGTGCGTTTATTGGAAATTGAAACGTGCAAAAATAGGATAAAATACAGAACTATGTATAACGTATCCAAAATAGAGCACTCGCTATAATACTTAGAGAGTGGAACAAATCAGCGTTTAGATGCAACTTTTTCAATTGTGTTAAAAAAAATGCATGTTTGCAAAGATACTCGCAATCTAACTCAAATCGATGTATATAATTTGTGGTAACTTCTATCACTATTTTTCAATTGTTATTTACCACGCTATTGACTAATCAGATCGTGTTAACTAATCGGTACGCGATGAACGTGTTTATTTCTTAGATCACGCGAGAGAAAGTATCTTGGATAGCAAGAACTTTTGTCCTCTGTACTTTAATAGCATGCTCAATCGCGTTTCATTATAACTTTCTATGATTCTCTGTGACTAGTGTGACTATGATCCAATTAATATCAGTCGGATAATATAGTTACGCAAGTTCTCGTCTTCGTAAAACGATGTTAAACGCAGACGTCACGCGGAGTAGAATGTCAACTTGTCCCTTTACGTAGGTAATCGTTAAATTGACACGATCCCTGAGCAGTTATACCTTTGCTCTAAGCACTTTGAGCAATTAATCTCTACAACCTTAAAAATATGTGTATTCTATAGGAAATCTAAGAAATATGTATATTCTATATATTTGCGTATTTCCATTGAAAATTAAAAAATGTCAGAATGAGATGATCAATATCTCGAGTAAATAAATTAAACCTTAGACTAACATTAACGCTTAGATTAATTGCCAGTAATTTTAAATCAGTTCACATTTTCTCCATATCTTTCTTGAAATTTTGCTTCCCTTAAGAACGATTAAGGTAACGCGTAGCAATAAAAAGCTATTTGACGATATTCTGGAAACTTGGGTGGGTATTGAAGAATTTTGACCGGTTTTTTTAAACTCTACCTAAAACAGAAACTCAAAAAATTGGGGCGATTGATAATGCAACAAGGTTGATATAGTTCAACAAATTTTTAGTACTATACGGATTAGAATAACATTGGTAATAACATTATATGGATTTAATTGTCAGCGTAAAGTGTTAAATCATAAGTTTCCAACGTCTGAATTTATAGATGTTAGACACCGAAATGTATAATTGCTTTCGAACTGCTCATAGAGTCTTTGGAAATTCTAGATTAAATGTTTGCCAACTACTTGCGGAACTGTGTTTTCCGCACAGTGCGGTGGTTAAAACTGTAATTCGTTATAACGATATGAGTAGAAAAGGCGCTTTTATCGCGAGCTTGAATAATTTTTCGTGATTTCGTTAAAATATAATACTATAATAATAAAAGAATTAGGTAACGAAAACATTTTGATGAGACGAGATAGAAAGAACAACTACTTTGCTGAGAGAAAAAAGAAAGATAAAAAAAAAGACACTGTTCGATAACTATTCTGTCAATATCCCGATACTCCCATTCCGGAAAACTTTAGATCAGTTGAAAATCGGTTAATCATTCTATCCATTGCTCCATACAATTTTCGCTTTACCCGAAAAGTCATATTTCTGTAATGCGACTGCAGCTTTAAAAGCACTGCATTCCAACGAACACGTATAAATACATATCCCCCGTTCTTACAGGAAAAGGCATTTTCCATTTCTATAGAAAGTTTTATAGATTTAAAAAAAATTGTATTTCAAAGACCACGTAGAAGTATATATATCCTTCAGCTCTACAGAAGAGAACATTCGCTATTTTTATAAGAAATTTTATAGATTTAAAAAAGCTGTTTTCTATAGAACTCATCGAATATGTATCCGTTTTTCTGATTGAAAGAACATCCTCTATTTCTTTTATAAGATTTACGCAGATTCTTGCAGATAAGAATATCCTCTATTTCTACACAAGGTTTTATAGATATTAAAGCCCAGTGCGCGCGTTTCAAAAAATACGCACAAACGCGTGCTTCTCATTCTCATAGAAAAGTATATTCTCCATTTTTATAAGAAATGATTTTTTCCATTTTCAAACGTCAGAGAAATAAAGGTATTCCACTGTATCAGAAAGTAGCTATTTCCACTGACTCATATTGCGTTTCATCTCAAACGTTCATAAGTAAACGTATTTTTTCACGTTCTGTTGCTATACCAGATCGTTTAAACGTTCGAGCTTAATTTTCACACTGTTGCAGGATTTGGAAAAAACTTGAAATACTTGTCAAAATCTTTGTAACATTATACGATTGTTCCTTATCTTACATAGATACAATTATTACATACAATTATTCCTTCGCTAGATTCTTGAAGTATTTGACTTTTTCCCATCGAAACAAAACGTTTGTTCGAAGGAATTTTCAAGGCAGAATTTTTACTTGAACCATCAACGACTCGACTTGCCTACGCAGGATTAAATTTAAGAATCTAATATATAACGAATATAACAAGGAATGAATAATATAACGATGGAAATTAATCGTTTAAGGGGGAAACGCAGGAGACCACGCGGCGAGAAAAGACGAAGACGCAGCAATAGTCAGAAAAGACGAAAACGTCGCAGCAGATCTAGGAAACGCGACGAGCCAAAGCACATCGGAGAGATACGAAAGCTGAAATATAAAGAAAAGGGGGAAAGTGTTCGGTCACCGCGACATAAGATCTCGAACAGCAGGCTCGAAGCAGATATTGGAAACACGTCGGGTTCGCCTAATCGTAAAAGAACCAAGACGAAGCGGAGGGTTCCAAGTAACTACAGCGATTTGTCGGACTGTAGCGACTACGAGGATAGAAAGGCCAAAGGTAAAAACTATATACGATGTTACTTACAAATGCCCAGACACTTTGGCCGACCCGGAGTAGCAATATACGAAAACTAAATAAAATTAGAGTAAACCGACTATAAATAAAAAATGAATCTTATGGAATGTTATGCAATTTGCGAGTTATTAGATCGTGAAATACAATGCCTGAAATTACCGGTATTAAAATAATTGGCAACTAACCGTGATTAGCAATATTTATGTAATTTATATTTTTATTATCTGTTATTTGCTGTTTTTGCTATTTATATTTTGACGAGAGTTATCTTATATTCTGATAAGAGTCCATCTCGATATCGTGCTCGTCTGAAGACAAAGGACTTTTCGAATGAAAGAAACCGGGTAAAAGAGAGAAAAATCGAAACCGCAAGATTTTTACTTGCAAGCTACTTAAGTGCACTCAAAGCAAAATCTCCGAGATGCTTTTACTAATTCCTCGTTGTATTGCTCCTCTTTATGGATATATAGCGTAAACCTCTAAAGATGGGTATAAAAGTTTCGATCTTACGTAAAAAGTGATAAAAAAATAGTATAGATAAAACGAAACCTTCCATCTTCTTCCAGTCGACAGAGTACAGCTTTGCTTACAAAATTGAATTTTTATGTACGCGTATCACGTTCGCTGGAGATTCGTACCTTTTATATCTTCGGTATCAAGTTGATGGTTAATTGAAATGAAATGAACAATAAACAATCTTCTGTTATTGAACGATACGTTTAATAACAAAGTCCTTGAATAAAAAACACTTTACCTCGAGTTACAATAACAACGCTCGCGTTTACTACGCGCAGTCCTCTTTGTAGGTTCTCTATGTACTAATTGATTCCATTTTAATTGACTTTTACCAAAATATCGATATCTGGCTGAATGTCTCTTCCCTTTGGTCCCTTTTCAGCCGTTGCTTTCTTCGTTTTTTAAAACCTCTGAGTTTACGGCTAAGTTTAGGGCCTCTTCTCTAGGGGAAAAGAACGATTTGTCTCGCGTAGACTTTCTCTATATTTAGACGCCGAGGGCATTTTTCAGAACTTGGCGAAATTAAACCTCTGCTCGCCTATTGTGTCTCATTGAGCTCATTGTTAGAAGGCTGGCGACTATAATACTTGATTCAATTTGTGGCATAAGGGCAGATGTAAATGACAAATAATAAAGAACCCACTTTTTTTGTTGCAACAAAAAGCCGTAGCGACAAATGACAGAGATTTTGTTCTCTCTTCTGTCCTGACTTATTTTGTCAACAGGTGTTACACGAACTCTGATACGATTAAGCGAAAAGAGTTGTATAAATTATTTTGCAGCGAGGAGGAGAAACTCGACGTGTCCAGAATCCAGACACGACGGATTTGGCAAACAATATAGGAGATCGATATCGCGACATCGCAGCCCCCAAAAACAACAATCGCAGCAATTAAATATGAAATATTCCAACGACGACAACGAAGCAAGTAAATTGAATGCCAACGAGGAAGGAAACGACGAAGCAGATCAGGAAGGAGGGAAAGAAGAAGAAGAGCCTAATAACAGCGGAAGTGGTAGCACGTTGTGAAATCGTGTGAAATTATGTCAGACAACGAGGACTATCTGTCACGTCTTTCATGTCTTACATTAGCATTATGCAAAATTTTTTATAATAATCCGTCCTTTTTGTAAAACTTTGTAGGATCGTGTTCGGGAAATTAAATGTATCATTTTAATAAACAACTCTGGACAAGAGTAACGTTATTAATAACGCTGCAAATGTTTCAGCATTATTCATATTCTTACAAGCATTATCGAAGGATACGCTTCAGCTTCCAAATGTGGTATCGTGGAATTTGGTGAAATTATAATTTCTTCGAGTTGTAACGTGCTATTACTCTCTATTTCACAACTCTCGTAAGCTTAACTTAATATGATCTATTTAACATAATACGATCCTTTTGATACGCGCGTTCTCTTGATTCAATCGTATCGAATTTTTATAAATAAGCTACGGATTTTTATGCGTATATAAAAAATTTGAAAGTACGAAATTACACAGAAATGAATTAAAAAAAAATACATCAAATGTAGATAAAATAATTTTCTTTCTACCGAGACCACTTTTTTAACTATATTCTCGAAAATACGAATTTGCATAAAAGTCTGCACTCTGCCTCTAAATCTCACACACACAATACACGTTCTTGACACGTGTGATCAAATTTTTACGCGGTGCAATGCATGATAATTCCCCGTATAAGTACATTGATCGAACCACCCTTCGCTCGCAAACGATATTTCGGCATAAACATCTATTCACAGCTTTTAATCATTCGTCATCCATGCAATTTTTCACTCCCTTGGTACTTTATTTCACGGTTGCCACGATGTATCATTGAGATTTTGCATCAAAAAAGAAAACCCTTATCCACAACATGGATTGTATCATCAAAAGGATATTCCTAACTCAGCAGCAGTAAAGAAGCCTCGAAGCAAAACATTTTTCAACGTAGTCGCATAGCTAAAGCTTTCTGGTGTTTATCGGTTTAGCCAATGGCGCTTTTCTTACTGCGGAAGTTCCCTTCGATACGAGGTCGTACGGTTTTCAGCACATTCTTTTTCTCCTGTATAGATCGTATCTCGTTAATTCTTCGAAGCATCGTTAGACGAAACACGTGTAATCTGCGCTCGAGTATGTTTCAAAATAGTACGATTTGATTTATCTATTAAGAGCTATTAATAATTAATAACGTCGTGTAGAACTTTCTTCTGTGAATTAAATTTGAATATTGCGACACTTTGTTGATCGAGAGATTAATTATTATGTTATTCGTATCAATTATATTACAGAGTTTTGCGTATATGTTAAATTAATATTTTCGTGAAAAATTACTCAGATCACTGTCAGGCAGATTTTCGATAACTATGTGATGAGATCGATAAATAATAATAAATTGGGAAGGTTTCAATTTTGATCCGGTATATTAATCAATGTTTGGATCAACCGAAATATAATGAATAATGTATTTCCTTGTCATCGTTACTAATGGCTAATGCTTTGATTTGCATTTATTTGCAACTGTGTTACAAATCTAAAACTAATCGATATAGCTCGAATAAAACGGTCGTACGAGGATTATTAATTGGTTGAAATTACGTACGATTAAATTATTATAGGAGAACTTATTTCACTGTAGCGCATATACTAAAAGTATCGTAAACAGATGTTATGCTTAAGTAAACTAAAAATTGTAAAGTATATCAAAAATAAGTTGGATGATGCAAATTGCATAATATTATTCCCACCATTCATCTGTAATTTATTCGAGTCACTCCATTTCTTCCTGCAATTTTTCAGCCGATTAAATTGTAAGTTAAAGCAGAAAATATGCTCCACGATTCTCTTTCCGCATAGCAGATTTATAAAATTATCAAATTTACAATTAATCTAATCCACACATTTTTTATGTACAAAGTCATAGACAAAACTAATCCACACATATTTCTTTTTTATATTACAAACGAAACGAATCTGTACATACAAAGCTTTGAAACTTCAATTATTATAGTTTTAATTGTACGACCGTTAACAAGTATTATTCGAACAGGCTTCTCAAATTCTTGTCATAATGATTCGCATATTATACGAACTCTCCATTATAACGCTTTAATCTCCAACGCGGAAATATAGGTCAAAGAAGGAAAATTTTTTAACCAACTCGTATAATACCACTCGCTCTTAAAAACGAACCAAACAATGCAATTTCGAAATCTCGCGTCTTTACTTTGATTAAACCAATTCAACCGGCTGTCCATGCAAAAATTCGCGTATATGTACACAGAGTCTATATTCTTTCTTGTTATTACGTGAAACTGTTGTTCGAGAGCATATAGATCGTTTCATAATATATAAGCATAAAATATAAAACCTGCGAATGAAGTGTACATATATAACATTTGTTGTATTACTTGATATTATTCCTGGTTTATAATCGCATGCAGGTATATTTCCATCACGTGCAGAAAGCTAAATATTGGACCAGCACAGTCTACGAATTTAAAAATCGTAAAAATCGTAAATATATTATTTATTAAAGATTTACTATATTTAGATTTATTACCTTTTACTATATTTACTACTTTTTTTTACTATATTTGCTTACATTACTCATATTTATTTAAAGATTCTTTTTAATCTATTTGATACTACAGATCTATTATATTTACTACTTGTCAGGGATTTTTCGTTTTCATAATAATATTTTAATATTGAATAATAATATTGTACTTTTCTACGGGTTCATTTTGACAGTTTATTGATTCGTATAAAGATTTTTATTAATCCATAGAAATTTCGTTCATAAGATGACTACGTAAATAATTGCTATATTATTTGTTTGCTATATTCATGTTGAACATAATTATATGGAACTAGACGCATTTAAGATTTTTAGTACAGCTTCGGTATCATAACGCGAGTTGTAAGAAATTTCATTTCGACAATAAATCTCACCGCATCTAAATGTGCTCTTTACATGTCGGAAAACTTTGTCAGAATTTCCAACGGTTTCATTCGCTTTTATAGACTGCCTTCGTAACTTTATTGGCCACTCAGAGTCATAATTCAGTTAATAAAAGGCCTTTATAAGAAACAAAGTGATTATAAAGTTGTGATGTTCTGACAGGTTTTTAAGCCTTTTAATATAAAAAATAGTACGTTACTTGTTTGTAATAATATCTTTTCTACAATAAAGAATCAGTCACACTGAAACGAAACAGAAAAATTGTCGATAATTTAATTTATCTATATAATTTTGTACTATTATTATTTTTCATAAACGATCGAAGACTTGTCGTAGACAACACTGTAAGTGCTAAACATCAAATTTTTTACGAGCGAGAAAATACTTCACTGACTTAACATTATCTTCGCAAGTTGAATTGTTTTGATTATTATAAAATCTTAAGTGTACGATAATCCAAACGAAAAACTTTCTATTTCTTTGCACTAATATAGTCGAAATTCATCAGAAAAAGAATCGTAATTGTAGAAAAGCTTATATGTGCCACATCTTAGTCGCAGAGAAAACATCAATCTTCATTGTCTCTAAATAACTTCTATAAAACACAAAGATATATTTATTTAATACAATAAATCATATATTTCAGATACTCAAGATGTTCTTTTTATTTTTCTTACGAAAGCGCATTTTATAATATTCTCAGTAAGAACTGTAGGATTGGTCATATTTAATGATCATGTGTTTTTTTTTTTTTTTTTTTTTTTTTTTTTTTTTTTTTTTNGTCTGATCAGTTTTATCCAGTAGTTGGGTGACTAACGGGTTTTGGTGCTTGTTGACTCTTGCATGGTATCTGCTTTTGAACTTGGCGATTTCTTCTTTGACAGTGGGTAATTTAAGATCGCGATGGATCGTTTCGTTGGTAACATACCAAGGTGCGTCTATTAGGGATCTCAGGGTTTTTGATTGGAATCGTTGGAGGAATGATCATGTGTTTGAACATATTTATCGCATAATTGCACTTACGTCGTTTTACACGGAGACAATGTTAGACATACCGGTGGTATCATCTTTCAACTATTAGTAATTATTATATTAAGTAGTATTATATTAGTAATTATTATATTATTATATTAAGCTATTAGTAATTATTTACATATGGAAGTTGCTATTAAATTCTGTACTACGATATTCCTATTGGTATGTAAGATATTACACGACAAGATTTTTAAACTTTTGCACTTACGTTATTGTCTACAAGAAATCTTCGATTAGTGTCTATAACTACTAACGAACAATCGTATATATATATTATAGTTGTTATGGCTATTAACTAGAAGCAACCAAATGGTTCTGTATAAACTCACATTACTAATTACTGGTGCACTATATAGAAATTATTTCGACGCGTTTTTTCAGAAAACATTCTTTTACGAATAACGATACCAGCCGAGAATCAATGTTTTATTATTTTAACATTTTATGTATTACACGTATTAACACATTTTGTTATATCATATTTATTAATACTAGATAATCAAAGAGTCTCATGACGTATAAGAACTGGGAATAATAAAAAGTTTTCATAGTTGTTCGGAAGATATTAGTAATTATTATAAAAATATTAAAAGGTAGAATGCTATCCTTCTAAAGACAAAGACGAATGGATATACTTTGAAAAAATTCTTTGTCATAAAATGGTCGCCTCTTTACACGTAGTTTTTCTAGTGCAAATTTATCTCGCTCAGGCAATATCAAGATACATACTAAGTATTTACCGAAGCACCCTATATATTTACGGTATCGAGGCTTTCACGCGATTAGATTTATCGTCGTTGTTAAAGTGATATCACGACCCATATTGGCACCGAACTGTCAGTATTTATTTGTCACGTTTTCACGCACGTTGTTACCGCCATCGTCGCTCTGAATTCGTTTTTTTCAGTCTTTCTCACGATATTATCCTTCGATAGCGTTCTATGATGCTCATTCTACCGAGAAATGCATTTATACAAATAGCGAAATATTTATAAATTGAATAAGAAATCCATTCTAAGTATCACTATTTATTTATTAACTTAAAGTCAGATACACCTTTAAAATATAAGAGCAAAAATGAAATTAACGAATAATAGACAGCAAGAATATAAATAAAGACAGTAAAATATAAAAATAGTAAAGATAGAGAAACGCGAAGCGGACAATGACGAGAAATATAACGCGGACAGAAAGAGAGAATTTTATGACTCACTGGAAATGAATATAATTCAATATTAATGTTACAAATTACGTCGTTATAATTAGTAGTTATCTACGTTCGTTAATATTACCATTCGACTCATGCTTATAAACTTTCACCTGAATCTACATAATCCGCGGTACGATTTGTCACGAATAATTACGACCAGATAGATAAAGTACACATCTAGAAACACAGTGGTTGTGGAAAGTTTCAAATCGTCCATAAAGAAACACGAAGAAACAAATGAAAGTTCATGAAAAAGTCGTTTATGCATCGTGATCGTATGTAAAATGTTTATGTTCGAGGAATTCTCTCAAAAGATTAACGCGTACATTAAAGGGCAAGAAAGTAACAGGTGCATTAAGCTTTCACTTTGTACCTTATATCAACAACTGTATCAGCTAAAAACACCAGAAGTAGTTCTTTTGAATTAAACACGAAGTTTTACCGAGTGGCTAATAAAAATCTCCTTTACTTCGATTTGTGTATAGCACGAAAATGACACTACGTCCAATCTAATTTCGTGTCAAATTTCTTGGAATCCGGAATCCTCAAACCACTTCTAAACTAAATTACCAGTCCAACAAATGGTTCTGTGGCCGTACAAAAGTCTAATTTACCTGAAAGACATCAAATTCTTTCAATAAAGTTTCGAATCTTCGATATAAAAGAAAATCGTAGAATCGTGTCAGTTTCGCCAATGAATGGCTTACAATTGGCGGTAGATGCGACGTGAAAATATGTAAAGCTTATAATTGAAACGAAAAAACGAAAAGAAACCGAACAGAATTATTGTATACGTAAACTACGATCTCGTCACAATTTCTAATTATGTTACAACGGAATCAAGAGCCTCGATTACGATGCAAACGAAACATCGACTTCGTTAAACCTCGCAATCTCGAGTGATATTATTACAAACCGTTTGTTACAAAATAACACCATGGTTGCAGGGAACTGCGCGGCTGCCGTTTCCATTCGAAATGGCCGGCTTTAACGTCGAGAGCTTGCTAATATCGAGCAAAACATCACAGATGGGTCAACGAGAAATTACATCGCACCCCCGTGAACACAGGGGCCGCGATATTCGGTCGGCACACGATTCCCGAGGAAACGAAATCTGCCATCGTCGACAAGGTCTCTCGCCATGAAAACGTCCCGGGTAAATAATGATACTGACACTCTTCTCACTTTTCAAGGGTGCCAGGACTTTATCGCGACCTCTTCAGTGGCTTTTGTGTTTTCGCGATAGTCGCTACACGATTCCGTAACCGTGAGACGGTTTTTCCGGACGAGAATAAAGCGTATGAAAGCGAAGGTTCTTCGAAAAAGAGCCTCACGGTATCCGAGATTTCTCTTCTTATTTTATATTATTTTCTATGTTTTCTTCTCTGGATTTTTTCTATTTCACATTTTTCTAACATATTTTCAGACTTTTTCAGCGATGAGTTGATCATTGGGTTTCGTTTAACTCATTGGGACAACGAATAGGAGAGAGTGTGATCCCTTGATCGGAAGCTCGTCCCTCAAGAAATACAACTATGGTGGTCCGAAACTCACAGTCCACGAGATTGTATCGAGAAGAATATATTAGTATTACTAATGCATTGCATCTTGCCTAGATATACATACGTGACTGCATGCGCAACACGGTCGAGGCGATAGTCGCTTCGCTCGTAACAGGCCACCTACACGACACGGTCGGAAAGTAAAGGATAACTCAAACCTATATAATCCTATACCTACGTGCAAACTATAAATTATAAATAGTTCGTCGGCCGGCGAGCGAAGCGACTATCGCGTCGGCTGCACTCTATACGCAGTCGTATACATGTATGCAAAGGTAGAACGTAATGTACATAGTACTAATAGAATTTTGTTAATATCTCGAAAACCACGAGTATGCTGCACTTCGGACCATCATATACAACGAAATCTGCATCTTAAGGTATAAGCTTCCAGTGAAGGTATCACGTGCCCGTTTACTCGTTTTGTCCCAATAATCAAAGCCGTGTTCGGTCATTGTAACAATTGATAACAGAATATCTTTATTTTAAGCACGCTTTCCTTCGAAGAACAACCTCGGCATCCGAGATTTCCTTTTGTATTTCTAATTTTCCATATTTTTTGCACAGTTTTTTAAGCGTGTTTTACTTCTAACAACAGAGTGAGCGTCGAAGTGTTGGAGATTTGCTTCGATAGCCATGTTTTATTTATTTTTCTTTAATTGTTTAAAATATATAAAAGATTTTTCAGCGAGAGAGGCAAACTTTTATGACGAAAGTTTCTAATCAGCCTGGGAATAACTTGCATCTTCGTTTCGTTCCCGCTAAATCAGATTGCCGATACATTGTGTATGTTTCACGTATTGACAATCATCGAGTTTATTGAAAAGATCGGCTGAACAAACGATTGAAAAGCCTGTGGATGGTGATGAACAACATAATTATCGATGCGACGATGAAAACTGGTTGATTGAATCGAACGATTGAAAATGTGATTCGACGTTGTACGGTATAATAGGAATTAATATGAATCGATATTAGTATTAACAATTTTATAATTAATACTAATAATGATGTAATACTATGATAATTCTTAAAGTACTTAATTTATTTCCCACAGATGATTTTTTAATTGAATATTATCGATATCCAATTAAATTTCTAATTAAATATTATCGATATCTGATTGAATTTTTAATTGAATATCTTTATTTTTTTTTCTTTTTAGTATAACTTTAGTAATTTCCCGTAGAAATTACGATCAGTGGTATGTTTGAATTTCAATTTAATAAACTAAAATTTTAAAGTACGTAATATTTCCTTTTCTTATTATCGTATATCGATGCAATATTTTTAATTTTATTCGAGTAAACATTCTTCGAGAAATATAATCTCTAAGAATTCGTGATCTTATTTTAGTGATTTTTTTCTTGCAAGAAAGTTTCTTTAAGAAATTTCTCCAAGGAAAGATTTCACGAGTGACGCTTTTATACGGAAAATGCGTCGCAATGTATTATATTCGGTTGATCTTTTCATATATTTCATTCATATAAGAAGATAATTTCTTTCAAAATTTGTTTTTTAAATTATCTTTAAACTATTCCAAGTAATTTAAAGCATTTTATTTATTAATAAAGGTAACCATCCATGTATGGCAGAAATGTATAAAATCTTCCTTCGTGCAAATTAAATTGCCGAATATATATGGCACTGAATTACGAAAAATATAATAAAATACAACTATAAGCGCGAATATTATGTTAATTTAATTTTTCGACATAAAAAGATAGATTGTTTCTTCTAAAAAGAAGCACGTTAACTTCTTCGAATTTCGCAGCGAAAGCTACAAATTTCGCATGTATAAACGACTGCTATAAATGTTCATTAACGCAATTATCACGTTATTTCGCTTCGCGAGAATAATATACCAACTCTCTCATTCATCTAGCAAAGATCATCTCTATTAAGTCTTATTTAGATATCGTTCTACCTACAAGCTTCTTTTCACCGTAACGAAACAGCTTACCTCCTCGTGCTTCTTGTCACATTTTCTCTTCAAGCGTTGCCGGAGCGCGTGTACATAATAAAAGTACGATTCGTTGAATAACTAACGTTCCATAGCATGTGAAACCAATTTACGAGCATCAAGTGTAAGTTTATAGGATGTCGTACGGAAAGATGTTTAAACGAATTTCTTGAAAAAAGGTCCATCCCAAGAAATAATTTCTCCTCTGGCGCAATATCTTTCCCATCTTTTACTAAACTCGGATGTGAAAAGCTAAGGAACGTATTTCTTCAAAAAATGAATTATAGATTTGTATTTTCCAAATATCACACGTATTTATTACGTTATATTTACTATTATTTAAAACGAATTATAACGTTGCTAAGATCACGTATTAAGCATTGGTTTTATAAAGTTTACGTTAACGTGAAATTTTCTATTTCTTTTTACGAATATCATATGTTTGTATGTAATAGCCAGCTCTTCGTTTGTTTCTCTAATTTATCTTTCGATTGGAATTCAATGAAAAAACCAATGAATGAGTACATCTTTCTCAACCAGTTTTGTTGTTGCAATATCGTTTTGATAAAATCCATTTATTTTATTTCGCATCAATAAATAATTAGCAATATTACAAATTTTTTCTAATTCAACTTGAGCAAGGTTGGCAAACCAGTAACTTTGTCGATGAAGTAGAAGACGAAGTAGAAGTATAGCTTATCTTAACTTTAGAAATGTTCCTAAGCTTAGCGAATTAAGACACGCTTCAAACTTTTTTTGCGCATGCTGTTATGAAAATACACTTTTCGACCTTTTAAAGTATTCTTAATGAAAGTGGCGAACAACTTCGCCGAAGAAGAGGATAAAGCATAATCTTTGCTACCGCGGATGAAGATGCCTAATTTTTAGATAAACTGACGATTTTGAAGAACTTTTTACTACACTTTCGTGATTTTATTCTTAAGTAAGTGAAGTTTTTTATCGTAATTTGTAGACTTGAATTCCTAAATTCTTAAAGTGACAAAAATAATTTTCCATGGCGTCTTCTGCAATTCGAGGATAATGTTAAACGATTAATTGTTATTTTGACATATCAAAAATTAGCACGATACTAAAATAAATATTTGTTCTATACTTATTTTTATCTGTACATATTTCTTCAAAAAGATGCATTTCGAATATCAATTTATACGCCGCCCATATAATTAATATTTCACCTTCAGTTTATAAAACCATATTCCAAAGCAAATAACTGTCTAACTTACTTTCAATGAAAACAAGCATATTTTTATTTCTTATCATTTAAATTCTTAATAAAGCACAATGTAACATTTACTTTTATCATCCAATTATTTTATCTCACGTCAGTAAATAATTATCATTATTACACGTCTCAGTTTCATTTGTCTCCGACTTGCACCCTCATCTTTTTTCTCGGTAAAGAATCGCAGATATTAAATACACGAAGAAAGAACAAATTCATTGCAAAAGAGAAAAAAACAAAAATTAATTTTCAAACTAAATTTCAACAGAAACTAGTGTTACGTTGCCGAATCAAAAATTATACCCACGAACAAGGTACAAAGAGAGCGTTAAAAATTCTCACCGAAGATCAAACGATTCTGATTGCACGTCGTTCGATTTGTAAAATTTGTTGTCAAAATAAAGTAAGAAACGAGTCGTCAAGATACAAAAGATACTCGAATAACTACGATAACAAATTCAAAATACGCAAACAGCAACGAATATCATAAAAAATTGAGTAAAACTTTCGATTATTAAAAACCTCATTTCTCATCCCTTTTTTTCAAAATAAAATTGCTGATTTTTTTCAACTGAAATTTAACATATAAACGTCGATCTTGACTTTGCTTCGTGTCACTGGTTACTTTGAAACGAAACTGAAGCTAAGTTTATTAGTAAACTGCATATTAAAAGAACGATATTTTTTACACACTCACCTATTATTACGCTCGATGAAAAAACGCTGGAATCTCCATAATGAACTCGTATCGAAGATAAGCGACTCGTTCGTCACATGGTCGTCGAAACAGCATGTACGACCGATGGTCACGAACGGATCCAGATGCCCCAAATTGATGGCATCGCGGAGAATCCGTAGTTCGATTTAATCGGCGAGTCAACACAACAAGATCACGGTCAAATATGAAAACATCGTCGACGATGGTGAACACGAACTTCGCAAAGAGACGAGAAGCACGTGGCGAAGCCACGACGCGTACTGGCTGCCTCGTACAGGACAGCTGACGAGGGGTGGCAACTCGGCGTTTGCCACCCTGCGCTTTCCCTCTTACTCTCTCGCTGATGCTCCGCATCGCTATGTATATGTAGCTCTCGTTCCCCGATCCCCCACCAGTTTCCCAAAATTGATCAGATCGATGATTTATCGGTGGTCTGTGTTTTTCTCTTTTCCTCTTCTTTTGAGATTTTTCATCTTGATAAAGCGCGAGACCTGAAATTTTTTAAATGGAAGCGTTATCGTTAGCAAATATAGGACGTAACAGAGTTCCGTTTTCGATACGTTGTTTTCAATGTTGTTTTCTGCACGTGATCGGACTAAATACTAAAAGGTAATTCGACGTTAGACGATAAATCAAAAAGGGAAAAATACGTGTTCGTGCGTTTATATTCGTTTAAAATTTTTCCTTTAAAAACGATTGCTTAGACGATACATAATTTATTTGGCCAGACATTATGTTGTTTCGAACGAACGAAAATGCGAAAAATTTTATGCGACCTGTTTCGCGGTTATATTACAATTTTCGATACACCTCGTGCATATACGATATACTTAGATACTACCATTCTAAAGGAATCTCCTCGTCTCGCTCATCGAAGAAATACTTTTCAAAGTTTAAAAGTTGAATATCGAACGAAATTTGAGAAATGGTACGCGCGTGCTAAGTTTTTGAAGCTAACGTGCAGATATCATTCCTTGCATTTTCTCCTATATTCGATTGCTTGAAATCATATTGGAGAAGAAAAAGTTTTCTAGTATAATTCACGTTCATCGTATATTTTAATCGATCGATAATACGAACAGAAACTATCCATAAAATAAATCCTGCGTTCTTAACAGGATAGAATTACATTATTCAATACAACGTATACGTATAATATATATTTTATCCAAAGAAAAGAAATAAAAAAGAAATATAATGTTGATTAATAATATACAGTAGAACCTCGTTTATCCGAACAATTCTGGGGACAAGGCAGTTCGGATGACCTAATAGTTCGGATAATAGGGGCTCCCTTAGGAGTTTGTATTTCTGAGGTTGGGTCTGAATTTGTTTGTACACACAAAGTGCGGATAAGGTGAGGTTCTACTGTAATACAATAATATAGTACAATAGAAATATAGGTTAAATTTTATAATAATTAATTACGGTTTGTGCAGACATCATGGCATTTGCACGTGAAGTAGTTGAAGTCAACAGAGCTCGAATTCATTGCAACAGAGAAAGAGAAAGAGAGAGAGATTTCCTGGTGAGAGATCCATTGTTGACAGTGCATTAGCAGTCTCCTGCGGTTCTACGGTACTCCATTCAGCGGTGGAGTTTTCTCGATATTCACTCGACAATGGGATTATCGATACCAAACCCGTGAACGGAAGTTATTAAAATCCGACAAACCTCGCCGGAAGGAAGATCGCAGCACGAAATATAAAAAAACATTTCTAAGATTGAGTGCTACCGCTATTAAGCAAAATTGAGTGCGCATTAAGCAAAATTTCCAATCGATTCTTCGATAATGTCTCAAGTGGACGACGTTTTTCGAGAATGAGGCACGTTTCGCTATTGATTGAAACGCGTCGTTACTATGTATTACGAAAACTTCACAGATCTTACTTTTAATTTATAATTTTGCGTATTTTGGTGCTAGTATTCAGCAGAGGGTTGGAACTTGAAAAGACAAAGGAAAAGCTTTGTTAAATCGAATCGTATCATTTTATTATCGAATAAGACGGAAAAGACAAAATTTCGATCGTTTCTCGTCGTAATGGTTATAATATTTTGTCTGTTTGAAAATGCTAAACATGATTAAATATTGTAACGATAATAATACTGATTTATTTGTGCTTTAAGCCCATAGCCTATTACAAGGAAGATGTTGCGTTCTTATTCCTAGTTTCTTACGCTGTATTATATTTTTACATTGAATTCTTAATTCCTATATTATATCGTGATTTTATTTATTGTTATACTAACTTAATCCTTTCTTAATAATTGCAACTAAGAATAAAATTCTGCAAAAATGTCAACCAGGAAATCAATTAATTCACTTTGTAAATTACTAAGTATCTCTTAGGATTTAGTATATGCTTCGTAAGCATCCCACAAAAATATATACCACGCGATAATTTTATAATTATCGTTCGTATAAAAGACCTAAATACGATTACGACAAAATAATTTTTAGAAGCATATCATGACTTCGCCGATAATATTATTTCCACTAGTAACACAGTGAAGTATAAAGGAACACGGCACTCGCATTGATTTAAAGCCTCGTTATCGTCTTATTAATGGAGGAGCTAGGGAACCATATTTCTGGAATCGAGGTTGCTAGTGATTACTACTATTTACGTAGCCTTTTTCTCCATCGAAGTACCAGTGAGATCTCAAGGAATTGGTAATTTAATCCGGAAATCGATCTCGCGTCTTTCCTCCACCCTGCCTGATTGCAGCCGCGATCGTTTCTGAAGAAATACAAGCAACGATCTCAATTTTTTTCCTCGGTATTTTCATCGTTACGACGGCAACTTAATGGCAGATTTCACCACAAAATCGCGAGGCGTAATTTCCAGACTTTGCCGAGTTCTCAGACGTTTCTCCGAAAGAATCACTTCCAGTGTTACGATTTTACTTTTCTGACGAAATATTTTTCCGTTCGTCATATCGGCAGCGTTTAATAACTTTTTATTTATTCATTTACGATAGTTATCTTATATTTTATTTTATTTAATTTTATATTCACAGTCCGAAAATGGACTTTTACAACATTTTCTGAAACTCGCGCATACTTATACGTTTGTTACACTTAGCTTCAGCTCATTTGGCATATAAAATTCATGAAACTAATCCTATTCTTCTATGTATGTATATGTATATTATAACTTAAACTCTCTTAACATATATATCTCTGTAGAAATTATAATTAATATGATAATATATATTAATAACAAATATATAATAATTATTATAATATGATTATATATATGATATAATACGAACACGTTTGCATTTGATTTATATAGATAGTTAGTTTCTACAACATAGAAAGAGAAATGAATATTATACGTGTCTTCTCTTCTATGCAAATTATTGGAAATTAAATTTATGGCCGTTTTCGATTTTTGTGATAAAATCGACATTTGGTTTACAGGAACAAATGTTTGATATCGCATAATTTTCTAATGAAAACACGTTCTGCTCTTTAAACACAATCGTTTTTAATAGACAACTGATGCACTTAACTATGTTGAAAAATTTGTACAAATGTTTTATTCATATATTTACATGCATATATATAAATTTATTTATTTATTTATTTATTATATATAAAGAATTGATAACAGATGTTCCAGAAAATATATCTTATTTGAATCTTCTTGCAATCCTTATTTGGGTATTTTGATATAAATGCTACTTTTTTTTTTACTATATCAAAAAGCATACGATAGAATTTAAATTTAAAATTTTACAATATAAAAACTACATGTACAAAAAAAAGTAAATTGTGTGCCACATCTATCCGTATCGGTGTACCATTTTAGGATTCAGATTGATCTTGACTGGGTACTAAATGGCAGAACTATCTTCCCCTTATCTGTCAGAGGAATGCCTGTAGGATTCATTTACGATTTCGAAGGGATCGCTGAGGAACATCTGCGGGTTCTCGCGAAAAACCATTTCCTTGATAACACGTTTTATACATTTTTTTACTGTTCTTGTTGATGCTGCTTGATGGATTATAGAGGCCCCCCCTTTGTATCATCAGCGATATATTGACGATATAGAACCACATAGGTACACATGTAAATATATGAGTATGTACAGTGCTCTAAGAACGTTCCATTCCTTCACGGCAAACGCGAGAAAACGTTCATACAGATTATAATATCTAAAAGAATCGAACAAACATCCTTGGAGCTTCCTTAGAGCATTCGAGTGTTCGATTTCCAATTCGGCAAGCAATCATCAAACTGCGAACGAATGCTGGTTTCGTTAGCTTCTATCAAATGCTGATAAAGGGAAAGAAAAGCGAGCAACGTTCGCATATTGTTAGTCTAAGCGCATCGTATTAGTACGAAATTTAAAGAGACTAAAGTAAACCTTTCTAATAGATATACATTAAACTTGTCTGGCATAATTATATTACTTCAAGAATAATGTCGAGGTTAGCGATTTAAAAACCTTCTCTCAATTTCTATAGACGGAATATTTTTATTTACGTATTCTATTACGTATACTTTATATGTATACATATTACGTATGCGTATTACGTATGCACGAATTTGGAAAAAATTTTGTAATTATGACGAAGCTTCATGAAATATCTATTCTCAAAAATGTATCGACTCTTTGAGTATCCGATAGCGTTAGGCCTCTTTCACACACCGATACAGATATCGCGATACGTGTATAATATTATGGAAGCTATTATGAAGGCGATGTATAATTGGTATCCATCATACACGTGTCGCACATGTGTATCGCCGTGTGAAAGAAAGCTTATTGTATACCTCTACTTCTTCGCGTAATATAAAAATAAAAATTCTTACATAGAATCTATAAGATTGAGGTCAAGCAAAAGATTACGACAAATGATACACAGAAAGGATATCGCGAAGGACAATTCAACGAAAAGGTGCTCCGATAAAGGATACATCGCAAGAAAGAATGAAAAACATTAAGGACGATTAAACAGAAAAAGATTACGATAAACGATACACGCAAAGGATATCCCGAAGGACAATTGAACGAAAAGAGACTAAGGTGAACGACACGTCACACGGAACAATGAATCGTTAGGAACGATTAAACAAAACAAAAAAAGAAAGATCACGATAAATGATACACAGCGGAGAACAATTAAAACACATTAGGAATTGATGCGGGTTTCACCTGTACCACCTTCCCTATCAAGAGAAAGATTAGAAGGGAAGAGGAAATAGCCGAAAGGACTTCCAACTTCAATGAATCCTTTGAGCTGGATGCTCGTCGAGCGTGTATTAAATCGGATAAAGTCGCGAGATGTGATCATAAAGGTAAAAGGTATTTCGTAGGCAGCGCCCCTACGTATGGGACCTGTACAGGTTCTCGTTTTCACCACGTTTACGGATCATCCGCGTGTTCTTTCCAGATATCGGAAGATCGAGCCGGCCCGTGAAAGCACGATAAAAGATGGATGATGGGAAAGAAGGATGCCGGGGAAACAGCGAGTTAAACGGAGAAACTCCGCATGAAGGGTGCTCCAAGATGGCATCGTCAGCGATATTCAGGAATCTTCTTTGTCCCACCTTCACCCCTTTGTGTCTGTCTCGCTTTCTCTTCCAGCCTGCCTACACTTTGACTTCGACCTCCGTCGCAGATACCCTCTTTTCGCCTTATACCCTCGATAACCTATATTCGGCGTTGCAACCGCGGAACCTCAAGGAAAGAATTTCCCTCTTAACCTGTATACACGCTAACGCCAAGCCCGTTGATTTTCATCGACGGTGGAATGAACCCGGAAATTCCCGAGGAATCATAAAAGGATACCCTGCCCTTTTTATACCGCGCCACCGACGAGAACGACTCTCTTTAAGACAATCGAACCGTTTCGACGATGAAATTTACCAAGTCTTTGTTGGGTGAAAGAGGCGGGGAGCAGGGTTTGGGGGAGGATGGAAGCTATTTGAAGGACGTGGATAGGGAAGAGAGCGGAGGAGATAGATTGGTTTTGATAGGTTCGACTGGTATTATGTGGCGAACGTGTGCTTATATAGATCAGTCGGATAGTTATTGAAATTAATAATTGCGTAATTATTCATTTTAATTGAATATCCACGGTATAATGAGTTGATGCATTGTTGTTTTGAGTTACGGTAAGGTAATAGTAGTATTTGAACGAACCGGGCGACGGGTTTTATGTCAGTTCGACGAGTCGGTGATCGGTGCGTCAACTGTCGAGTATGCGGATTAAATTTTCAACTAAATTTGAATGATACAGCGGAGTGTGAAAGATAAATTCAAGAAATAAGTAGTAGAAAGAACGCCACGATTTTAGAAAAACGGCTCATGATTGATAAGAACGATTAACTTGTTAGTGAATGTAATTAATGCGCGTATGTGTGTATCTAGAATAAGCGAACGTTATCAACGTGATAATGAAAATTTAGTACAAAATTATTATACACAAGTGAGTAGTTCAAGCTTTCTTTTGTCCGCCACTGTATATACGCATTCGTATCCCAAACACGGAACGTTATTTCATCACGAACAAAAAAAGAGAAGGAAAAGTCTACTTTGACATTTCGAAATGATCTCTACGAACAGCTTCTTCATTTGTATTTTACAAAACGAGATAAAACGTCGGTATCTCGAATGAAATTAATCAGTACTCGATCCAGAAGCGGCGGAATGTTGAACGGAAGGTGGGATATACTCGAGATCGTGGAAAAGCATCGAAAGTACTCTGCGAAAGTTCTTAGGTAAAGAGGCTTCAGTCGAGCAAGCTCGCGTCCAGCTCACACTACTTCTCTTCATCGTCCTTCTTTTTTCCTATTTCCTTCTCTTTTTATCTCTACAAATCGGACTTACATCTACTTGTTACGGGCGTTGCTGATTTTTTGCAAAAAGAACGCAAAGAAAAAGAAACAGAAGTTTTAGGCGCTTTTAAGATCTCATAACAGGAATCCGGCTTGTTTCTTTCTTTTTTTTTCTGAGAAAGTTAAATTATACACTGGCAATTTGAAACGGAAGTCAAGAACAATCTTCAGGGAGATTTCCTCTGGAAAAGGAGATCAAGCCTTTATAGGGGAAGAACTAATGATCATACCATTTTTGTTTTTATATTTACAGTCTTTATGAATCGTTCCAATTAAGTCTTTTATTCTATCTTCACTAAAATGTTTATTAATTTTTGTATCGATTCTCTTAATTATCCTTGTCAGTTTCTAATATCACATATTTCTTTATTTTTTAACGCCTGATATTTCGTTGAAAAAGCTGAAGCATTTAGATAGATTAGATTAAATTTAAATAGATTGTGTATCATAATAGTAGGCATAGATCGTTACTATTACAATCGTAAATACTGTTGTTAATTGTTCATTTAACTGTTATTTGGTTATTGTTTATTACAAGTAGCTGGATTCGTTACAATGCAGCGCTGTGGTACGAAAACTTTTCCCTTTTCTCTACAAATACTCCCATGATATAGCGATATAACAGATTTCAAACGTATTTTTAATTCATATATTTAACGTCTATGCGTTTCATTGCCATACTAACATATCTTAACTTACATACATGTGACATCAAATATTTGAATTCGATACTTCCACTTGAGCATCGTGCAAAAAAGATGAGCAAAGACACCGACCCGCGTTCTAAAATTCTTCTTCGAAAACGTTCAATTTTGCCTCAGAGTATACTCCCGAGATCCACTAAATCTCCGCTGTAGAAAGCTCCGTGTCTGAGATACACGGAAAAAAGCGACGTTTCTTGCGCTTTTTCGTCGTTCTTTTGTAATCCCATCGATCCGAGATTTCCAGCGAAATTACAGAAAATAATACACTGTCAAGATATTCAACTGCAGGTACATTCTTGAAGATTAAGAGAAGCAGAATTGGCCAACCGAACATCAAATTCTTCCCCCTTCTATTCTTTTTCCGTTGTATTGTTCGACAGAGAAAGTAGTTGATCCGATCGATACGAAGCTTTAACGAGCTTCTCACAATCAAGGATAAACTTATACCTCGATTTGCCGTAATCTGTCAAGAGGGACTCCACAATTTTCTCAACTCTTCTAGTCATAATTGGAATGACTGCTATCGAGATACAGTGGTCGCAAAAAGTATTTGCACATCGATGTATCGTAACATTTACATAGATACTGATCGATCAGGACCAAGTATATTAAATCGTAAATTTTAAATCACTTAATGCTAATTTTATGCGACTATGAAAATTCGAGTGAAAATTCTTTGAAAATGAAATATAGAATACGATGAAAAAATATTTCACTGGAGAATAAATGTATATGCGAATATAAAAGTTATTTAGATTTATCAGCTTCTAGTTCAAAGTTGAAACTCGATGGAACGTATTTAGATTTATCACGAGTTATTTATGTACGTTAATTTCCAAATAAAAAAGATACATTTGAAATTTGATATTTTGATATTCAATTGCAACGTGTATACATATTGCGCTGTATATTGTTAATTCGTTCTAGCGTGCTGAACTGTTTATGTTGCAAGCACCCGATAGTTTTAGGAGGGAAGAACAATCGTAACGTAGTCTGTCATCGTTTAACGATTGTTGGAGCAATTAACATGTACAAACACAATCAACAAGCACGAAAACATGTATACACAAAGTATTTGGAGGCCCGATATTTGAACAGTAGCGTTGTATACTCGACAAACAAATTAATTTTATAGACACACGAAACTGTTGTTCACTTTTTATTTGAACGCTGCATACCTGGTTTCAATTTTATGTCTTTTCGCGGGATTGTATTAATGGAAATGATATTTTTCGGGTTGTATGAAAAATTGAAAGACGATAAGTGAGCAAAGAATCATTAAATAAAGAAGAAAAGAATTTGAAATAGGAAGTCAAAACTTGCCTCGCACACAAGACAAGAAAAAGGTAGATACGAATAGGCACGGAGCCGAGTTTCATTTGCAATATTCCATGTTTGCTTGGCCCACGATGCTCACGAAAATCTTCTACTTTCCTGAGAACCCTCAATTCGGGGTCGCCTCATCGTCTGACGAAATGAATTTGCGAACATTCGTCGCGCAAACACAGCGCAGCAAAAAATCATCTCGGTGAGATTTACTTTTCAAGCTTTCGAATAAAATACCGCAAAATGCCTTCACCTTGACAAATAAGTGATTAACGTAACGAAGATAAAAATGAACCAACGAGAGAATCATTCCCGACAGGGATAACGAAGATTCAGGAAAAAATGCAGCAAGTTGGAGAATATACGAATACTTTTCACCTGTAGCTTAATTACTTGAACTTTCTGTTCTTCTCTTCCGTATATTCTTGAAACTGAAATTCGTATTATAAAGCGTCGTTTTTAATCAATATTCCGCTTTAAAGTTTCCCGTGAATAATATGATACACCGGCGCTTTGCGCGAAAAGTTTCCTATCGAATTGACTTCTCGACTTTCGAATATATCGAAATTACTTTCGCGAGTAAGTTCTGCCACGAGAAACACCTTGAGACCAAAATCGTACGTTTCGACTAACGGTATAATGGAATTTTGAACAGCACGGTCTGTCAATATCGAATACAGAAGCAACCTTAAAGAGATAAAGGTTAAGGGAGAAAAAGAAATATTACAAGTTTATAAATAAAAAAAGGGTGTAACTGATCAACCCGATCTTTGTCAATTTTTCAAGTTTATTACATAAATACACGATCGGTGTCCGATTCTTGAAAAACATTGATTATCCTCCGCCATGAGTTCGTTTGTTAAAAGGAGATAATACGAATAATAACGAATTGCAAGGTAGGTTTGAAAATAATGTTTACGATATATCATCACTTTTTTTACTTTTCAATTTATAGAGTTGAACAACGTAGCTCCTGAACGACGCAACTTACATACTCAAATTCTTGTCCACGTTTTTTAAAACATCCTATACACTGTTCGACTCTCTCTCTCTCTACTTTGGTCAAGGTAAAAGAAAAATTAAAATAAATCACCCTATACATCTGATCTAACAATCGGTCCTGACATTACAGAGAAATATATACTTAATGTTCCATCTAAAAATGTACGTTGTTGTGAACTACTGCAAGTTAAACATCGTCGTACGTTCTACGGTTATTTTAGCTGCTTCAACCGCATGATACTACATGCCTTTAGCATGCATAGCTTTTTTTCTGCAACCATCTCGCTTAAACACACACCAACGATTCCTTATATCGCTTTAAATCTTGTCTGCCTCGTTGTTTTTGTTCCTATTTTATTATAGTTAGTCATTCTTAGTATTTAAGTTATATTTCAGTACTTAGTTATTTTTTGTCAATAACTTACTAGCTAGAATTATCGTTACAGATAGCTGTTAAGTTTCCAATAATTATAATTATTAATCCATTACTCACTTTCTTGCGCACCTCTTCTCCTTCGTATTGCTAATGGATTACTCACAATATAATATAATATTACGATATAATAAATAAAACAGAATAATGTAAAAAGAAGATATAAAACGAAGAATAATATAATAACGGAATAAAATAAAATGTACCTAAATCTACACCTTCTACTCGACCATTTAATTTAATTTAAAAATAGCGTATATAATATCATCGCTTTTACTTTCCCATTTATGGAATTGATCGATTGAACTTTTGAAGTATACATATCTCTCGAAAATAATTATTTCGTTCGTAGAAAAGTTCTATCACCGAATAATCTATTATCTTTAAAATTCTACTTTATTCCCGTTGGCTTCGAATTTTTTGAAATAAATTTAATCGCGCTTTCATACGAACAGGTATGTAAAAGATCTCAGATCGAAAAATATGTCTGTTGGTTCTCAAACTCCTCTCGATTTTTCGTTCATATTTCTCCCGTTTTTCGCTGTTTATCTCGCAGATGTTCATCGATCTGCTGGCACAGCCTCGATCGTAAGTCAAGAATGCAGTCTAGCGAAATGGAGATAAACCAGTGACGATTGATCGCGAACGCTTTCAAGGGTTCTCGATATCGTCCTTGACACCTAGTCCTTTGTCTTCTATTCTGCCTATGCTTTCGCTTATAACCGAGCAACAGAACTTTCTTAAGATTCTTTTTTTAAAACCGTCCTCGTTGTGCGCCAAATTTATCACGCCACTCGTAAATTCAGATTTCGATCTCGAATTATCGGCTTATATTTCACCTATTCTGTATATACGTAAAAATAGTTCAACAAATATGAAAAAAGAACGAGACACACGACAAAATTATTTATTTCGTTAGCGAATATTGTTAAGAATAAATACACGACATAAGCGTTTTTATCTTAAAAAGATTTAATGAACTGACAGTCTTTATGACAATTCGATTAAATTATTGATCAAATGTAATTCTTAAGTTTCTTAAAAAGATAACTGTACATTCTACGTGAGAGAAACTATTCCTCCGTTTTAGTCCTCGTTCAAGCATCGAGACTTAATAAACGCGTAAAGTAATTTTCTCATTATTTCCTGCTCAATTGACGAGGTTCTGATGGTCTCCATCCGAAGATGTTCTTCCCGGAAGATCCGGAAATTGCGTACTACCTTAACGGAGACATGATGGAAAACGTCACTGCGGATGAGACAGAATCCTTTCAAGTTCTTGAAGTCGATTATCGTTCGAGAGTCTTGATCTTGGCAGAATTCCAGAAAACAATCTTACCACGCATAGAAAGATGTCGTAAAATAATTTCTCACGTATAATATATTCAATATTATCCCTTCTAAAAAATCCTCTCTTCGTATCGATTACATTACCATCCGAATAAAAATCTATTCCTAACAGTAGAATTATCCGAATTTTACAATACGAACAAGAGTATTTGCTACTATTGAGGGTTTGAATAATTAATTTATTCCAAACACATTGTGAACTGCGGTACCGAGGAAATATCGGAACTATGGTTGTAAAAGAAATGTCGAATACAAAAGTTTCGTCTTTTCCCTCATAAGAATCTGATTAACCGAATTCTTAATAGGAATCTACAGAAAACAATATATTTTCCTAATTAAAAGAAAAGTTGAGCTTCAAATAATCTTGAAAACGTTCCACATCTAAATTAATTAAATATCTTTTATTTTATATATATATTATCCCACGTGTTGTTCGAACATAACGTTTGTAATTTCGAGCAGAATTTGCAGCCTCTAACGCAAATTTAAAGCACATGCAAATACTTACATACAGAAGTACATACAAATTAAACGTTATTCCTTATCGTTATACTTTTGTTTGTAAACGTTTCTGTAGTAGAAATTCCGAAGAGATTGCGAAGCTGAACCTTCGTACGAAAAAGCAGGGACTGAAACGAGAAAAGTTTCTTGAAGAGATCTCAACGTAGTGTCCTCGCGCTGTCTATGTTGAGCGAAACCGCTAACGATTCCTTTAAGATTTCGACTGTATCTATTTTTCAATACCACCTGCTCCCATCTCGAGAATGAATTGATACGAAGGGTAAATGGAAAAGGGACGATCAGGGGTTAAGTTTAACAAAGGCTGAACGAAATTCAATTTCAGCTGGAAGTTGGAGCTTTCGAGGCTACTTTTTCAAACTCTTTCATACTGATCTCTCTCACCCTTTTGTAATTATTCGTTACATATTACATGTTTCTAATCTTTTCTTATTAAGAATAGTCGCGCTTCTTTGACTTGAGCGATCATAGCTAAAAAAAAAAAGAAAATATTAATACTATGTAACATTTTTGGTTATCGTGACTGTTCACGACCTTTTCTTGCAAGTAACCTTCGATGCGAGCCTTACAACTACAATTCGTGAGTTTATATATTTATTTTGTACCGAAGCATCTAAACTAAATAATTAAGAGAAAAAATATTTTCTTTTTCTTCTTTTATTTCGTCTCGTTGTCCTTTATTTCTTTCAGCTAATTTAGAGCGTCTATGATGTGATTCTTCGATATCAAAGCGATCTTTCGATTCAATTTGTACTTAAGTCTTTGGGTTCAGATAAAAGATATTATTATTTGGCATATTGCAGCTACCCTTATCTTATATGGATGTTATCTGGTTGCACAAGGTGCAAATTATTGATGTTGTCTTGCATAGAAGGTATTCGCGAGTTATTTTCGTGTATCCGATTCTGAGCCTTGTCATAGTCGACTTTTCTTTTCTGTTTAAGTTGAGAATGAGCGTTTGTTGATAGAAGTCTTTTACCAAGTCGTGTTTTCGTTCCTTTCGTCGTGTTTCATTCCTCTTTCTCGATATTGTAGATCGATCCGAGGAGGTTTTCATAAGGGATTGGTTTTTCTATTGCTTTTTTATTTTTTTTTTTTTGTTTTTTTCTGTTGTTTAATGGACCCGTTGTTGCTTCCTTGCTTATGATGTCCCCTTTTTCGTTTCCAGTTATGCCTTGGTGGGCTGAGACCCAGGTAAAGTACTTTATGTCTATTATTGTTTATGAGGTCCGAGCAGGTTTCTCGAATGGTCTGTATGATTTCGCGTTTCCTTTTCTCGTTTATTGCGCCGACTAACGAAAGATATATTTATTTCCATTAAAAAATTAGAACTGCATTTTATGAAATCAATGTTCCTATTATCGTAGTAACTTGATGCCTGTTTAATAAAATTAGAAAAGCGTAAAACAACAGGGACAGAAACTATTAGCGCCGCAAATGATTACCAAACTAAGGAGTTTCGTAATGCAGAAGGAGTACATGTCTCCATAACCTACTCTTAATCCTATTTAACTTTGCACGAACCAGAGTGTCGATGTTCGCAAACACCGACAAAGCCGTATCAGAGCTTCCATTTCTTATGAAATTAATTTCGACGCGGCTCGAAACCATCTAAAGGTGCGTTTAGACCAAACGAACAAGAACATAGTACGTTTAGCGATTCTCGATTTCGATTTTGACGAGCAAACGACGAATAAATGCTCCTTTATACTTTAATTTTAATAAAGTAGAAGAACAACAGACATTGGTTCGCTTTGAGGTGGATTATTATATTTGTTAATTTGTTTAATAAAGAGACGAGTGATAAAATTGCAACAGTCAATGTATATTAAAATCACTGTAAGTATAAGTACAGAAATAGTGTATGATAGTGTATAGTCGTCGCTCGCTCAATGCTACTATTCAACTCTCTAATTGTTCAACTATTCAACTCGCTATAATGACTCGCTATAATGACTGTCCTAGAGAGCACGTTCGTCTATTTGTATCGACCGGTGTTATTATAAAAAGTTCAAATGTAACTCTGATTGACGATTACAAATAACAGCGATAATATTTTGTCCGGAGTTCGTTTATCTTTGAACCTAGCAAACCAAAACAATATTGGTATTGCAAGGCAGAATAATATGAGTCTCTCCCGATTCAAATCTTCCGTTGAATCATGTGCTGCTACAGCTTGATCCAAACACACCTTAGTGGTGTAACCACGAGCGAGCATTCGCTCAGGAAAGTAAACCTACAGTGACGGATAGAAGAACACGCTATGCATTTTTTACAAGGACTAGACATTTTTCACGAGTATTCGTTACAGTCATCAATTTTGCGTTAGATCGCTTTTATTGAATTTAGGTCTAGTTAACAAAATTACATTGTTTTTTATACATCTTATCTTATAAGATTTCTTTTGTTCACCACTGTAATTGTGTAAAAGGGACAACATTTTTTACAGTTTTGTTATCAAATTCTTCAGACAAAGAAGACCGAACTCTAAATTAATTGCATCGGCAGTTTATCGTGGCAACGATAGTCCACTGCAATGCAGATAAGACGGATCATTTAAATTAATTTCGATCTTCGTGTGAAAGTCGATTTCAAATTATTCTGATTCTTTAACGAGATGCTACGCTACATATATTCGTGTGCAATGTATTTTGTGAATTTATTTAGCCAAATGAGAAACAAACTAGAAACAAGATTTTTAGAACACGCGATCACGAAACGGAATCGTCGATAAAGCGATAAAAATCTAGCGCGCATTAAGATCCACTTCACACGACTCTTATTTTCACTCAGACAGATGCCCGAGAAGTTTTCCATGCGTCGTTATCTTCGATCCTTGATCGCTAAATAAATAATGCATTCTACTTTTTGTACAACTCGTTTACTACTTCTCTCACGTATTACAGCTTCGCATTATATACCGGGTGTGTTCATATTTCCTTTCTACTAAAATAATAACTTTTCATTTCCAAAAATCCGCCCAGTAATAATATGATTTAATTCAACGAAATATAACATTTAATAGATATTCTTAAATAATGAATACTTTACATCAATATAACACACATATGAGTTCTAACAGTAAACACACCGTTATTAGAAAAACCAAGTTAACGAACGAAAAATGTAAGTATATAAAATCCGTAACCCGGATGTTACGATAAAAACAATAATCTCTTAGTTACAAGGATTATTTTAAATTCATAAGGTCCCTACATTGCAAATTATTCTCGCGTAAATAAAAATTCATGTAATTAATTATTTCCCATGTAAATAAAATAATGATGACATGCAATGTGAATGAACAATATGTAAAATATTTAAATAAGATAGAATAAATACTCGTACTAAAAATTTGTATAATCGAAATAAATGTACATGTCACTCATTCGTTAAGAATCACAAAATCTCCGTTTAATTTATTGCACCCTCTATACCGTTCGTCTTCCAACCATAATCCCCCACATTCGATCAAGATAACACGTCCGATTCTCATGACAAAACGATTCTCAGGACGGCATATTTCATAGCTGTAGCACGTGTCGCTCAAAATCGACGCAGCTGTTGCATTTCGAAAATGTATCCTGGCCACCTCGTTCAAGACAGTCACGTACGAATCTTCCGCCAAGATTAAAGCTTTCGATCCCTAATTCGAGGACACTCGTAAAGATACGACACCCGAAATATTATATCAATATTCCCGTGAAATTATATATAGGAACATTTCGAGTTTCAACATTCACGCAATTATCAAGATCTCTTATATTATCTGCGATCTTCTATCGCTTTTAACGTCTGTTAGTCCTTCGACGTTTAATCAAATCTACTTATTGGCGACTAATGACGCTAATAGGTTGCTAGGAAGATTTCCATAATTAATTATTAAGTTAATTATGCCCACCACTGAATACCTTTTTCCGTTTCAAATATGTACATATTTTATTAGTGTTCGTGTACAATGTATTCTTTGCTTTATTCGATTCAGTGAATTCTGATTGGAAGAATTTAATATGAAACTAACAGCGTTCTAACATAATCAAAAAACTGGAGAGTGAAGTGAGTGTTACAGGATCAGGAAAAATACACGACGTTGAAATAGCCACGATGACGACATTAAAAAGCACAAACTCGATATCGAATATTGTCTAAAGCAGATAGATTTCTCTGGCAACGGTAGAAAACCTTAAATATACTAACGCAACGAAATGTTTTCATCGCGATAGAGACGATTTCATAGAAATGGAAACAGTGAACGCTGCTGGCAATGGAGAGGTGCCTTATGACGCGCAAGCATCCGAGGCATTGAAAAAAGCGTTTCGATAGTTCGAAATACAAAAAGAATATAAATCTATGCAGTTATTTATGGTGAAAGAATTATAATAAGACTCAGCAACTAAAAAGATATGGGATCCAGACATATTTAAGGAAACTGCCAATTAATTTTAATCTACATTTGAAGAAGTGAAATTTTATATAAGAAAAGTGATATCATTCAATTATCCGAACAATTTTGTTTTTTCATATTATTTCGGATAAACAAGATTTTACTGTTTATACTATTTTTATATCGTTCCTTCGTATAATGCCTCGTCGTTAATCTTGTGCTCTTCAACTTTAACCTTATAACTATTACAAGAGCTATAGAATTATTTTCTTGTACAACAGGAAACAAGTGTTACTACGGTATGCAATAATCTAAAAAAATCTATAAAAATATATATATATATGCAATAATCCAAATTGCTTGAAAAAACAAACTCCGACAAAAGATTTTGCTGCATAAATTACATTAAATCGCTATTCTCAAACTCATCGTATTGTTAATATCACGTTGCGCTACTATTTCCTTGAGTAACTAACAAAAGTTATTTTATTTCGAATTATTTCGATGTCGTAAACTGTTCCAATTTTTTACGACACGCTATATGTACTAATTGAAAACAGAAACAACACGTAAAACGCCTTTACTGCTGATGACTGACCGCTTTGTTGAACAATAATAGCGTAAATAACTATGTGGTCAAGGTACAATAGAGATATTAACCTAACATTGAAATGCTCTGTTCCGTGCAGATTTATGTTCCTTGCCTGAAATTGGTTTGCACTTGCGTAACGAATTATATGGAGTTTTCGCCAACAATTGAGCTGTCAGTGATTTGCATGTTTTTCGTCAATGGAATTTGGAAAGTGAAAGGCAATTAAAGGCAACTAACACGATACAAAATATAAATAACAATTGTCGTGTTTGTTATAGACCATAAGTAGAATTTAATAATATAGAAACGTTATGAAATTTATAGAATATATTTAAAATCGTATGGTTATGGAAATATGCAGACATTTCCAAGTTAAAAATCATAATTTTTAATAATACCATAGAAAAGAATTTAAAAATTTTTTTAGGTGATAGCAAAGGAACGAATACAATAGATAACACTGCAATATGAAAGATATCTATATTATCTATATTTATTTTCTTATATTTTTATATTTTTGTTAAAGTAATGTAACGAGTTAGGCTATAATAAGTATCGAATTTATTATTTCATTTTGAATTTAAAAATTCGTAACATCGATCATTGTGATACAAGTATTCAAATATGTTCTTTGTTTGAAATTCTATTGACCGTGATTCAAAATTTCATATTCATTCTAGTTGTAAGAAAAAAGTAGGAGTTTGTAATTTTGTTTTATTTTTTTCTATGCACTTAGTAGAAGCGCTGTAAAACATGTCGAGTTTGAGATTTTTGGTCACGAGACAATGTAATTATAAACATTTCCTTCGTATGTAAATCCTTCCTTGACGTGCAAGTAATATCGATTAATTTCTTGTTCAACTTATATAGATTTCTTAATTGTAGAAAAATTGTACTAATCAATACGATAGTTTTAAAGTATATATTCATGGAATGAAACTCTTGGCGAACAAGAAATTAGATGAAATATTTATCGAGTCAATTTAACTATAGAGATAGAGTAAAACTAAATTTATATTTCTGGAAGCAAGCATCGATTTGGAAATCCATGATTTCGCAGAATGGTATTGAGTGGAAGACAGCATTAACCACACAGTAGCTAAGAACTTCATAACTTTCTCAATCTAGATGAAACGAAAGAGTTTTGCATTATAATCGTCAAATACAGTGGCTGACTTAAATGGAAAAGAACAGGAATCAAGTTACTCAGATAGTTGCAGTTATCCGTTCATAACTTCATATTCTGCCGAATTAATAGTTTGAAATGAATTTAAATGGTTTGAATTAATTGAAAGTTATTCCACGGAGCGTAGAATTTGAAAATGCAAGCCCATTCAGCGAATATGCTTAGTAAGTTAAGCGAATAAACACGAAATATGTACAAAAACTCTGCTTAATTTTATTCTTTCTATTCATTGCACTCTAGCAAACTTTTTTATTTCATTTAGTAATACCGCAAAATCTCTCGCAAACTTATCTGTTATGAAATTGATTTAAATAAACTGCAAATGTTCAAGATCATTTTTTTTTTAAACAATTACGCAATTATGAGCTTTGAGGAAAAATAAATAATTAATTATACGATAAATTCTTCTATCTTATCACAAAGATAAAAACAAAAATAAAAACAAAAACTCGATAACAAAGTTATATAACAGAGTTTAAAAAAAGAAGAAAGTGGTCCACGAGAAGCAACATTGATATTTATTTTAAGGCATTCGTTAGACCAGAATAATTTTTTTCATATTGTGCATAGTACCACAGTGGATTCGATTATTTCCTTTCGAGTCACAATCGTTCATGGACGAAATACAAAAACTGTTCTCGAGGTTGTAGGAACGCGCAACTTAAGCGTGAATTAGATAAATCGCAGTCTCCTTCAGTCTGGCAAACAAGAAAGTGTACCATTGTATTTTAAGGTAAGTTCTTGCCTTCTTATGTACCTTATTAAATATATATAATATAAATAATAATATAAATATAAATAAATAATTCCAATTATTGTTTCACGTGAATTTTACACGAAATCTCGCCTAGATAATTGATTGTTTTTAAACTGATGCCTGAGCACAAGGTGGTAGGTTAAACGTAACCGAAAAACATTCAGTCTATATACTCGATATATTACATCGATATATGTATAAAAATAATTCCATTATATCAATAATTATAAAAATATAATTAGTAAAATTAATTCTTAAAATTTGCATTTTTAAAATTTTAAAACATTGTAATTTTAATCATGTGAAAATTGTAATCTCAGCAATTGATTAATATTTGATGTATTATAACTTCAAGATTATTATGTGAATTTATATCTTACATATATAATAATTTCAAGATTAATACGATTGCGTATGATGTAATTGAGTAAAACATATTATGTCTAAAGCATTTTACGTATCACTATTATTTCTCAATACTTTCTATTATGTCTCTAAAGTTTACTAAAAGAAAATACTACTACTTTCCCTCTGCTTTTTTAACGAGTATGTAATTATACCTTATATTTACCTACTTCCTTAATCACTGTTCCATATCTGATTCTTTTCAAAGTAATATATATGACTTATTGCAGTAGATATATACTCTAAATTACATTCCAACAACAATTTAATATTTATGTGTAACAATTTCTTTTCCTTTATGGAGAATTACAATTATTTTTAAACTGGAAGAACAATTAAGTAAATGGAATAATCATTATTATTCGCTAAGTTTATAGTAACTAGTAAATATTAATTAGTATCTAGTAACTATTGTCATAATACTTAACTATATACTTAACACAATACATTATTAGTGCATAAAAAACATCTTCAAAATTAATATTTATATTTTATAATACTTTTGTCGATTACTTTTTATTAGGTACTTTTATCAACAACAATTAAGATACATGCCGCGTACGAAATATGTAGTCGGATGATCGAGCAGCCATTACAATGAATCTATCGAATCCGATAGAACTAAATCATAAAATAAAAGTTCCGATAAAACGAAATAAAATTTCAAACAAATTTTAATTACCTTGAGATATTCGCAGAATGTAAAATAATTCGTAGAAAGTAACAGCTTCGTCGTCAGTAACTCTGGTTTTCGTTGATGCACTCACTTCGAATAAATTACCGTCTAAGAAAACTACGTAGTCCATTTTCATTTTACGTTCGTAAGAAACTATTTTCTACCTTTCGCGGAAGTAAAAGTACAAGACTATGTCTATGACATAACTTCGTTTTTAGGTATACACAATAAACAAAACTGCGTGTGCTAAAGAAAAAGTGTCAGAAACAAATAAGATATCCATCGAGTTTCGAAAAATTGAAATGCGTGAATTAGGCATGAAACGAGTTTACTGGAGTGAATGTAAACTGATGAAAATCAAGTAGTGTCGCGTGTACTATGTACACATTTTACTACGCGAATCAGTGCATAAACTCCGTTCACGTTGTTTACAAATAAATCCTGTTACGTTTCACCCATCTTAACCTCTCTGGTACACGCGTCGACTACAAAAACTATGAGCGTGCTAGCGACAATTTTTCACGTCACAATTTTTTCACTTACGAAAGCACGAAAAACGCATCCTTTAAATATGGACAACGCGACTGCAGGACGACTCTTTTGTTAATACCTCGAAGGAGAAGAAACTGGATTTGATTGATGCGAGCGAAAGCGATAAAACTGTTGCGCGACAATTTTTCGTTTGTGCGCGTAACCTAATGATCGAGAACCATCCAATGCGACCCCATAGTCAAACATCGACTGAAGTCTATAATACGATATACAAATGCCCTTGCTCGCGACGCGACTGTTAAATGATACCACATAGCGAACAAGCGCCATACTAAATCAAATTGTAAATCAAATATTCAATAGAATAAAGAAAAATTTTAGCAAACTCTTAATCGTATCGGTATTTGTTAACTTCTTCATTAACTGGAATATCATATTAGTATTCGCAAGATGATATAAGATTTGTTAAAGTCTGTTTATTTAAACTATAGGTATATGTAAATAAATACTAGGTAGATAATATATACTTAAAAATTTGTTTCGTATATTAAGAAATTGAAATATACGACAATATATGTATAATTAAAATATAAATTAAATTTGGTTTCTCGTCTAAATTTTTAAATTCGACATTAGAATCTGAAAGTTTCGGATAGTTTGGATTAAAAAATTTAAATTACAAAACTTTCAATTAATATTTAAGTAAGTAATAAATGATAAGAAAAAGTAAATATTGGTTTCATTCTCACGAAATTCCAAATCTAAGAAATATATAAGGAATACAAAAGTACATATTACAAATCATAGTTTTAGAAATTTATGTTTTAAAACTTCAAACTTCTAGAATATGGGATTCGATAGTATTTGCTATGTCTGCACAGAGGGACCAACGATATTTTGTATTCAAAGAAAGTCCAGAAATGACAGAAACAAAGAAAACACGTTTTATCTTATAAAATAGGTCGCACCTACGACATTCTTGTCAATACCATAGAAATCAAACATTCTTCGAGGATTTAAGATCGAAAAGAATTATATAAGATATTTTACCAAATCTGGAATTGCATAAAAGCATTTTCCTTGCTATTCCAATATTTGTACCGATATCAAATAACAAAACTACAATATGATGGACTTTGTAATAAATAAATTGAAATTCTACAAAATAAATAGCTTTCAGAATGCAAACGGATGAAGTATTTAAATATATGTTTGTATTTCATCAAATTAATTCTACCGCTAATTACTTTTTCCACGTACTGTACATTATTAACGCGCATCCAGCTACATCTTTGATTTCGGTTAATTTACTCGCAATATAAATCGTGTTTCACTACGTCGTTTCTTTTTACATCAGAATCAATTCGCTACTTAATTTGAAAGAAACCGACTACATTCATCGAAGTAGAGCTACATAGCAATAATTAAGTGCATTCCTGTATATATAGTATGATATATAGTAGACCATAAAAATATTTGTATATCCCTTCTATCATAATTTATCTATCATAATGTATAAATAGTAGTTCGTTAAATCCAACGCCCATTTATTAATTTATCCATTGTATAGGTGCATACATATAAAGTTTCTATTATTTAATAATATCTTCATTCAATTACAAAGGGTCACTATCCAATTAATAGGCGTATATAGAAAATCTTTGAAAAAGATAGCCTTCATACATGAGATCGCGAAGAAGATTATAAATTATAATAAAACGAAATACGAGATGTCAAAAACTAAAATCATATCTAATTGAACGAACTGTGTATAGAAGCTTTCATTGTAAACATCATTTTCGTTTATACCGATTTTAAATCATAATAAATATTATTAAGTAAGTAACGTAGTAATATAAATATATTATATTCCAATCGACACGATCTCATATGTGCAAGTATTTTGCTTTGACTCTGTAAAAATAGATAAACATGAAATAATGGAATGCCCCGTGTAAAACTAACAGCAAAACGTAGCAATCGGAACAAATTGAAGAAATTAGCGACAATCAGCGAACGTTTTCGCAGCGTTCTGCTTATGACAATCTGAATGTCATGCCGATTGAAAATTTAATTACATCGCGACGCAGGTTACTGCAAGCTTTGCTTGTGTTTCCATCTAATTATTCAAATCGTATTTGTCCAAACTGTGGCACCGTTCCAACCAGCAATATGTACTATCTCATTAATATAATATAATAATTCCACCGAAATTATTGGTCAAATCGAAATGCAGCATCAAAAGCTGTATCACCTTAGTTTCTTGAAATAAAAAGTTGTTCGTTCTCAACTAGTGTCATTGCACTATATAAATAATAACAACAGAATAGATTTGAGAATATTATTAAATAAGAACTATTTTAGTGCTATGTTTATCTCGATATTTATAAAACATTTATTTTATTAAAAAAGGATTTGTGTGTGTGTGTGTGCGCGCGTGTGTGTGTGTGTGTCTCTCTCTCTCTCTCTCTCTTTCTGCCTAAATACCATAAAATTATTAAATAAGATTTTTCCATGGCACAAAAATCCCAGTGATTTGAAAGGAACGTTGAATTTTCACGTATACATACACGACGCATCGCTGCGACTTCTCGCACTCGCCTCCTTCATTTTCCTCCCCCAGAACAGCACTTTCGTTATGCTCCAGATCCTCCCTTTGCTCCTCGCCGCTAGCCATACGGAAAATCTAAAGTGGTAATAAACCAACGCGTTTTGAGTTTCCCAGTCAGTCGGTTCTCGCATTGGCAAAGACCAGCCGAACGAAGCTGATCTCTTTTATTCCACGGAAAGATGCCACTCGGACATAAACGGAAAAAATGTACAGCTTACAACGAATAGTTGGATACAGGACAGTCATTCTTCTCCTTCACCATGAACGTAAGAAGAACTTTCTTCCTTCGCTCTCACGTGTTTCAAAGATATTTACGCATTTCCATTTAACGCGGCTGAAATTGTGTCATCGATAGAACGTTATTAATTAACGTAATTTTCCAATATATAATATTCTAATGCTAATAGATTAATCACCGAGTGACAAAGTGATTTTTATCGTCGTTAGTTGCTTCAAAATAAGCGAAAAATTGTACACCTCGGTAATAAATTTTATTGATCGATGAACGATAGCTTCGTACAGTGAAAGTGTTTAGAATAGTTGACCATCCTGATGTTTATAGCTCGGACCGGCATATTCACTAACTTTAAGACCTAACTTTGGTATGGGAAGAAATGTCCAAAACTTAATTCCTCCGTAAAAGTTCGGTCTTCTCGAATGAATACAAAGATTTATAGTTCTATTCTAAGGGTTGTAAATTAAGCGTACCTTTAAAAAAGTAGACATTTAAAGTAACGGACTTTTAATTATCGCTCGGGAATATTTATAGGCTTGCTTCTCTTTAACAGGATAATCTAATCATAAAATCGCAGGCAAGAAATATTTGAAACTACGTTGCTCTCTAGTATCTTTACGGCACAATGACGTTGATTTTTTAGAGCAAAGTTGCAACAATAAATTTGTTAATGCTTGCGAATATTTTATTGTTTGGGAACTATCTTATTGTTTGGAAAGCTCAAACTGTTTAATTATCCGAACTATACTAATCTCCTACCGATCGTTTGCTCTTGTTCAGTCCGGAATTAGCCGGATTTAAATGTACCTATTGTCACATTTTCAAACTGGATTTTCTCGGAAACGAAACGTCATATCATAAACACTTATTGCATATTTTCGCCTTATTTTTTCTCGTAGAATTACTCTACACTCAATTGTATCAATAATTGCGGACCACTTTGTATAAATGAGATGAAGAAGCGATCTTCTAAATTCATACAACTACTGATATTGTTTCATACGTCAAATAAAAGTCCTGTGGATTGATTGACGAGTAATTAATTATTAATATTTAATATTTAATTTGTTATTTATTTATATATTTGTTTAATATTTAATTACTCGATTAAAAAGAAAGATATATATACTACAGCTAATTCTCTAAATAGATAATTTCAATGTAAAATTTGCTAACTTCATAAGTACTGTTTTTAGCTACTAATTTTCCATTAATTTGTACTTTTTAATACAAATTCGCATACTGTTGCAACAAATACTGTTACTGTTGAATATTTACGGGCGGCAATATATGGATTTACCTGAAGATGGGTCTTCAACTGTATGGGTACCTTAATAGATTGAATCAGTTTTTAAATTTGATCTGTAATCAACTTTTGTGAATGGTAAATTTTATTTTATTTGTTGCAGCTGATTTCGAGATGAACCTCGCATTGATACTACAGTTTTTTACCGTGCTATTTCTCTCGGAGTTAATAGTAACAACCGTGGGCACGGTTTTCTTCTCATCCTTATTTTCCGTGCCGAAAGTGAAAATTAACTTTCAACCGTCGAAAACTAAACAGAAGCCACATATCATCATTATTCTTGCTGATGACATGGTACGTACAAATAACAGCAGAGAATCGATATATCGTGTCCGTAAAAAAGGACGGTACAATTAAACAAAGTAACGTTATATCAGATGCGAAGGAAGATATTCTGAAAATAAAATTATAAATATACCAAAGAATTAAGAATTTTGTATCTTTTTAGTTATTAAAAATATTTCTCGCAAAATCTATATCAATTTTTATCGAGATAAAAACTAAAAATATATTTTTATCGTGCTGCCTTATTGATATTCGTGATATTCATCTATTGGTATTAATATTTAATATAAATTAAATAATATATCATTCAGATGTACTGAAAATAAAGGATATTCATATCTTCGATTACTTAAAAGATGTTTATTTAAAATCATTGCATAGGGTTGGAACGACGTAAGCTTTCACGGATCGGATCAAATTCCTACGCCGAACATCGACGCCCTTGCATACAATGGTATCATCTTAAATAATCATTACGTTCCGGCATTGTGCACGCCAAGCAGATCCGCTTTGATGACTGGAAAAAACCCGATTCATCTGGGTATGCAACATTCTGTTCTCTATCCGACCGAACCACGAGGGCTTCCTCTAAGCGAGAAACTATTACCGCAGGTAGGTTTCTGAACGAATCACGCAACGTGAGTTTCTTTCGAGTTTATCTTCTTAATAAAATATCATTTATCAGGAAGCTTACTAAATACTATGTTCTACTAAATATATAATATAATATATTATATTACATTAAATATTACATGGCTACTTTGTATTAGTAACATTAGCATAATTTATATTATACATTAATATATAATTATATATATATATATAATATATATATATTAATAGTAATATTTGCATAGCTTATTTACATAGCATTGATAGTGACACAAGTAAAAAGATTTCAAACTTGCTTTTATTAAATACGAGATCTACATTATGTTTCTATTTCTATCACGTAAAATGGCATATTTATAGTGGCATCAGTTTTGCGTTAGACGGCAATTACATCAATAAAGCCTGTATTTAGTATTTTCAAAAATATAAATTTTACTTTACTATATTAAATGGTATTTATTGGGAAATTTATTTAAAATATTTTACAATTCTTCTCACGAATAACTTCTATGTATAATCATAGTAAATGCTTTATTAATCCATGATCATTTGCATGATCAAGCAAATTTATCATAAAGCAAATATTAAAATATCAGAATCAGTTTGATCAGAATACAATAAAATTATTCAAATAATAGAAGCTAGAATATATTCTTTATGTTTAAAAAGAGAAAATTCTCTACTTTGAAATAAAAAAAAATTTAACGTAACTGCTGGCAATACAACGAAAAATGTAATCATGCTTATTCGAAATATTTACAATAATTCTTTATATTAATCGTAACAATTTTTCTAAATTACTTTCCTGCAAATGTACCTCAATAACTTAGCATTGCCTATGGTCTCGAGTGTACCAGAATTCGTAAATTCATTAGTAAAGATATGTTTAATTATATTGTAATTTCGATTAAATATTCATATGTTTTCTGTAATAAGAAAATCTTACTGTAATCAAATCATTGGATTAAATTACCGGAATTAATTACAAGAGACTATTTGCTATGATTTTCTCCGCGTTATCGATATCACAGGAAATACGTAAATATCTCGGAAACTATAGATGGTACGAAAAAGGATTTGAAACAAATGTTGTACGATTTCGAGGGGTACATAACGTGCCGATATTTACTTTACCTTGCAATGATCTTGAAATGCCCTATGAAGGTCACAGTTACATTTTTAAGTGAGAATTATGTATATGTTGTTATATGATGTACGTTCATATATATTTTTATCCCATATTCTTGTAGACGACATGAAAGCATTTTAAAAATACTAAGCGAATCATTAATTTAAGCTTAATGCGTTAAACTACGATTTGGACAAAAACTTAATATATTATTCGTACGAATGTTCGTTTTAGTATTTACAGGAGATAGGCTATAAAACACACGCTGTGGGAAAATGGCATTTAGGATATTTCAAAAAACAATATACTCCGACGTATCGTGGATTTGACTCACACTTTGGATATTGGAACGGTCTTGAGGATTATTACACTCATATCGTGCAAGAACCGGTAAATATTTTGAAAATTAACTTCGTGATAACTTGTCATCTCTAAAATTTTATTTTCCTAAATATGAAACGTTAGAATATAAAACCTATATAAATCAGTTTTGTATAAGAAAAATTTCCTCAGGATCCACTATATAACGAGTACAGAGGCTTCGATATGAGGCGAAATCTGACAGTGGCATGGGACACTGCAGGAAAATACGCTACCGATCTGTTCACAAACGAAGCTGTGCGACTGATTAACGAACACAATACTGAATGTCCAATGTTTCTATACCTGGCTCACTTGGCCGTCCATAAGGGCAATGAAAATCAACTACTACGAGCACCGAACGAAGAGATCGCCAAATTTTCATACATTCTCGACCCGGAAAGAAGAATCCAAGCAGGTAAGCGTTAGCCTTTTTCTTGACAAATTATCTACATCAATTATACCTTAACACTTCGAGGACGGTATGCTCCGACAAGCATCTAGCCAGAATTCCGCGTATTTTTGGAAAAGTTTCAAAAGATCGATGGGAAAGTTCGTTCCGATTTACGTTTCGATTCGATATACATTTATTGAATTATATAGGTTTTTTTATATATAGGTATTTTATTCCACGATCTTTCTCTATCTTTCACACAACTTGAATATTCCATCCTTGCAGAGCCTCTCAGATTTTTCGGCGAAAAACTTTTCAATACGATCTTTCATGTCGACCAAATTCCTTAAAAATCGAAACGAACTTTCGATATTTAAAGGTACTTCTAGTAACGTTTCTTAGCGTGATATGCTTGAAAATAATTTCACCGATGAAGAGGTACTAAGCAAAATGTATTATTTTATTAAACTTCTTAAAAATCGGAACGAACTTTCCGAGCAGCCAATATTATATCTAATATATTGATAACGGTTTCGTATTATTCAAGCATGTTTTATAGCATCCACTGCTTTCTTCTTACTTTTTTATCTAACAGTAGTTAACATTTTTAGAGGATACTCTCATCGCCAACAGTTGAAAAATGAAAGACGCGAATTCGCGTCGCACGTGCGCAAAGCGTTAACTTTATATCGTTTTTCAACATTTTCAAATAACAGCGTTCACAACGTACCGCCAGACCGCGGATCTGTTCTTTTAAACAATTCAAAACAGCGATCGTAATGTAAAGAAATATTTAGCACTCTACAATTAAAATATCAATTATCGTACTGCCTTATCAAATTCTACGTTTTTCTAAGTAAAGAAACAATTTACGTCGATAACAATAAAACGTACTTTCGAAGTTTCTGTATGCGTGTTAAAAGAATAAAACATGGAAATAATATTCTAATATCGTGCCGAGTTCAAATATTATAATTTATACCTGTACTTACAGCCGTTGTATCGAAATTAGACCAAAGCGTTGGCGATGTGATGGACGCACTGCGAAGTCGCGGCATGTTGGAAAATAGCATAGTAGTCTTCATGAGCGACAACGGTGCACCAACCAACGGTATACTAAGCAATCAAGGCAGCAATTACCCTCTTCGTGGCGTAAATATATTCTACATAGAACGATTGTACGTTCTGTCTGGAACAGCTGAAACTGTGAGAATTTTTCAGATAAAGAACAGTCCATGGGAAGGTGGAACGAGAGGAGTCGCAGCTATCTGGAGTCCCCTGATTAGAAAATCTAAAAGAGTGTCGAATCAAATGATGTTCATGTCCGATTGGCTACCTACGCTTTTGTCTGCAGCAGGTTAATAAAATAATGTTAAAAGTATTAAAATCATTTTACGGTATTAGAAATTCGCGTTCCATTAAATTCTCATTTTTCGCAAAATTTTCAAAACAAGTGTAAGACAAATTGTTAAAAGGATCAAAATTTTGCTATAAGTCACTTTACGTCCACGTTTCTATAGAAATACTTTATCATATTGATATTGCAAGATATTACGTTAAAATTACTAAAAACGTTAACAAACGCTAGATTAATTGCCATTGAAACATTAATCAGATTAACACACAGTAAAGTTTATTTTATTCAAAACTCGTGTAACCTTTAGGAGTGGACAGGATACAACTCGGAAACATCGATGGATTCGATCTCTGGCCATCCTTGGTGTCGGGCAAAATCAGTCCCAGATCCGAAATAGTGATCAACATCGATGACCTCGCTGATTATGCTGCTATTAGACGAGGCGATTTTAAATATATCATCGGCCGGACTGAAACTGGTATCGCCTGGCTTGGGGCAAGTGGAGACCCATCTGAGGGCGTTTCCCCTCGATACGATCCTTACAAAGTGTTGTACAGCAAAACTGGTGTCGCTATTTCTAGTATTATTACCGCTAAACAAGCGATGGAACTAAACGAAAAGAAAAAAGAGAACATAAGAATCGTGTACGATACTTCTTCAAAAACCAATTTTCAAGAGAAGATACTTACCAGCGAGGACATTATCGAAATGCGAAAAAAAGCACAGATAAAGTGTAACGTTACAGAGAGAGATAAGGTCAGTGTCGTACGAACAAAGATCCTATTTGAAATTACATATGTTACGTATAAGTTTTCTACGCTATTTTATTTTTATTTTCACTAGTAAAAATATCATAACTTATAATAAGTTTTACAACCATCTTGTGTTGCAAACCGCTAAAAAATTTATTTACAATTTTATTACAGATCCCTTGCGAGCCAATGATAGCACCATGTCTCTTTAATATAGAACAAGATCCTTGCGAAATGGTGAATCTTGCTGAGAGAAATCCTGTGATTTTAGCTATATTTGAAACGATTCTTGTTAGGCACAGATTAACCGTGATACCTCCTAGTAATTTGGATGGAGATCCCAGATCGGATCCATCGCTTTGGAATAACACCTGGACCAGTTGGGCCGAACCTAATCCATTAATGCTCGCTTATACGAATATTAAGCAGCCTGAATATTACGCCGATTACACGATCGCAATAATGTCTATGATTTCTTGTTTTTTCGTCATTGGAGCAATCTTTGCTTTTAAGTGTCGGAAAACTGATTCGAACAACTTGGGGAATCCTGAATATCAGAATTATCATGAAGGAGTCACTTGTACTATAGATGACGGCGATGAAACATTTTCTATATCTACTGTTGTACCTGATACAAGACGAAATGATACGCCTAGACACGAAAATATAAATTGACATCTTCAAACGAGATACACGAGCGCTAAACCTCTTTTAATTACCGTAAAAATTTATTATACTCGCCGTACTCTTTTACAAAGATATTAATAATGTTCTATTTGAACTCTAATAGTTAAACTACACACGATACTTGTTCATTTATAAATTCACGAAATGTATTGAATGAAAGCGTGTACAGAAGTTTCGCGGCTTTTATCTCGTGTCATCTCGTTCTTTACTTTCCTATAGAAAATGTGATCCATACGATATACAGAAGTATTATATCGTTAATAGGATGACAACGATAAAATACAAATTCCAGGTTTAAAGGTACCGCTTGTTCAGTAAGTTTGTTGTACTTTGAGAAAAATTCATCGAATAATTCGCAACATTTGTAAATAGTCGACAATCTTAATTAATGCTTACGAAATATTCATACTGATTAAAAAGAAAAATTACACCTATGACTAGATTATATCACTTCTAACAGAATTAAACACACGCGCATGTGTGTTCATTTAACTAAGATCTGTCACATGAATGATCAACAATAAAAACACTTTTATGAATAAATACTTCAGTTTCATAATTTATTTATTCACCGACGCTTTCTTGTCTGTACAAAATTTCGTGGAAATAGAAAGTTCGAATCATCGCATTTAAAAAGCAACAAATACGGCACTTCCATTTGCGATCGATATCTAGATTTCGATGATCTTGTGTTTTGCCAGCATTTTTAGGTCAATAAACGGCTGGCAAATCACAGAGAATTTGCATGAAACGCATTTTGAACAAAACAGTTAGCAGAAACTATAAAATGTAACCATTGGAACAAATATTCTTCCATCAGATATCGGAATTCGATACCCGGGAAACATCTTATACTATTAACAATTTCATAGCTAATAAAATAACTGAATTATACAGTTTTTCTCCAAGGCAATGTTTCGTTATAATATATCTAAACACAAAAGCTATACAACGATTATAATACAGTTTAGTCATGCTCTCTCACTCTCTTTTCACAGAAGAGATGGAGTGACTTTTTCGTTTTAAAAGTTTCAAGAGAAGCTCCTTTAGAAGCACGACGCGATTAATGTTCCAACGCTCAGAATTGTCACATTAAAAATACAGACACCTTTGCATCCTTGAATCACAGGAATACGTGCGTCACATCTTTAATCGCGTTTATCTCGTCCGATCTAGTCTAATTACAGGAATAGCCCCGGCAGTTGGCACTTGGCAGGAATGTATCCAGAAGGCAAGGATGGTGTTCACTCCACCGTCATTAATATTCCATCACATGTGCACCACCTTTGGCGTGCTACAATTACGTTGACGTTGTGTTAATATTAATTATCTTATGATAAACATTTCTTGGATATACAAATTTCGAAAAGAAAATTAATAATGCATTGTCTCGCGATTCTAAATATTTTCTTGAATTTATAAATCAAAATATAAAATGAAAGGAACGGATGAGAGAAAAAAATTTCATTCAACATTGAGATTAAGCATCCAAATATTTTATAGAATTAGAAACGATTAGTTAAAAGGTCAATGACTGTTATTATTTCTTTTTATTAATCAAAACTAATCTATACTGATATAATTAGAAAACTACCTTTTTCCCCACAGCCAATTCAGCAAAACGCTCGACTGACTCTGAACATCCCTAGCTGTAAGCAGAAAATTAGAAGATTTATAGCCAACGTTTTAAAAATACCTTGAAACTTTTATAAAAATCTTACAAAACATTTGCCTGAAATTTTATATCTTGTTAAATTTCTCTTCAAACTAATCAAATGTTCTACTACATCACTTTTATGATAATGATTAAGATTGAAAAAAAAAGCTTAAAATATAATGAAAAACAAAACACGTACAAAGCCAAACGAGAGTCCTACGTGCTATTGCTTAATACTCTGGAAGATGAAAACTGGAAATGTTAAATATGCCTAAGGATACATACAGAGTGTATAATTTGCATTGACGAGCCGGGCAGCTGCTTCTGGGGGCAAGGTACTTAGAACGTCTTTGTGCGCTAGCAAAGACATTTGCTGTGTATGCCTCAATTCTCGCTCATCCCTCAATCGCACGTCTTTTGCGTGGCTCACCGTTTGCAGCTGCGACAGCCTAAAGGGAAAACTAGCTTGTACAATAAAATAAGGAGCTTACTATGCTACTCACAAACACATCTTAACATATTTTCGCCGAGGAAAATGTAAAGTTAATTCTCTCCTTACGAATGAAGTGCTCAGAAACGAATTTACCACCGCATTCACACATTTAAAGCTCTTGTAAGTAGCTTATGTCTTTACAACCAACTTATCCGTGAATTTATTAAACTGAACCCATTAAAGTTCAATTTCTATGTTTTCTTTTCTTTTCTTTTGTTCGATCTAGAGATGCTATATAGGGTGTCTCCGAAATCATACTACAAGCGATCGGGTGGTGATTTTACATGCAAAAATAGGTCAGAAAAAGAAAAGAATATCACTTTTTTATTTAAGGCTTCGTTTTCGAAAAAATTAAGTTTAAAAGCCCATCAAGTACCCTGTATTAGCTGGAAATTTCGAATTATGAAACTTTTGTTTCTGCTCGTGTCTGTATTATTAAACATGGACAATGTCACGATTTGCTGAGCTTTCAAACACACTTCTCTTGAAAATGAAGCGTTAAACGAAAAAATGTTATTCCTTCTTTTCGGATTATTTTTGCACGTAGAATCACCACCCGACCGCTTGTATCATGATTTCGAAGGCATCCTGTATATAATTCAAGAAAAGAGATTTGAAAGAAAATTTTGCTTATCAAACCTTTGAATCTTTAATGTGCTGCACGTAACAGGAGCTCCAAAAAATTGACACTCATTCGTTTCTTGAAACGCATTCATATTTAATTGAAAACATTTGTCTTGTTCAGATTAATTGGTGCAGAGCTTGAAACAACATGAACAGATCATACAGGGCTACAGAGGAAAGGATGAATCAACTTGGAAAGCTTGTTTCCAGATCTGCTACGCGCTAAGCAAACTTAGGGGCTAAACAAATGTGTAATCCTTTAATTAACACAATGTTAAAAATTCTTTTTATTGAATTATGATATCTTATTTAATAGAAACTATCAGCTAAACGAATAAAAACTATTACAGAGGATAATACGCTAGAATCAAACGTGTAATTATTTTCCTTGACACTAAAAAGTATTATTTTAAAATAATAATTCTTCGACGAGATGTTTGAATTGAAATTTATAAAAGTCCTTCAATAATAATACATTTTTTCTTTGTGAATAAAAAAGTATCAAAATAAACCATACCTGAAGGCCACTTATATTTAAAAACATAGAGATATATTATATGTATTAAGTTGTCCCAAAAGTTTCTTTCGTTTTATAAGGAAATAATAGATGCACAATATTCTTTTGCTTTATATTATTTTACTGAATTACGTATGATCCATTTTGTTTCATTGGAACTATAAAACGAAAGAAAGAAACTTTTGGGACAACCTAATATATTACCTCATATAAAATAAAATACTAATGCCTCAACTATTCCAAAAAGGAATGTGTATAACACTATATAGCGACTATAGTAAATAATGATAGATATCAATGAATTATATACTATATATACAATTTAATTAAGATAAAAGAATATAATACATACTTCAGGGCAAGAGTTTCCTTGTCTTCTCCAATTGGAGTATCAATAGCCTCTTTCGCTATCTCGACTGGTCCCTCAGACTTTGACGGTGAAGGATGTTCCACGATTGGTTCCACAGTGCTAGAAGATGACGCCTCCCTTTTTGGGCTGAGGTCGGAGCTCGCTGAACTGCCCATCTTTCTCAGCTCTTCGTTCACTCTGATTGCGTTAGAGAGGCGTAATTGCAATGTGTCACGTTCTTCGAGTAACTGCATCAATTCATGCGTCAATTCCTCGCATCTGACGTCCCTTTGATGAAGCATATACAACGCAAGATCTAGTTCTTGCGAAGTCGACGCTTTGTTTTCTTCATCAGAAGCTTCTACGCTTCGAACTGCAGAAGTATCAGTCGCAGGAACGTCTTTCGTTAAAACATTTCGAATTAATTCATATTCCTTCACTTTCTCTTCTAAAAGTGTCTTCAATGAATTTATTTCCGTTTCTCTGGCCGCTAAAGTATTTTTGAGCTCGGTAAGCTGTTTTCCTGCTTCATCGTATGATGCTAAAACTTCCTCTATACGTTCCTCCTTCTCATGAATTTGAATTTTCAAATTGTGAAGCTCCGCATCTTTGGTGATACTCAATTCGGCCAACCTACGTTCTTTCTCTGCCAGGTCGGAGCTTACCCGAATCAATTCTTCGTCCTTCTGGTGTAATTCGTTTTTCATTGTCTGCTCTACCGTAGAAAATTCTTTCAGTTGCTTCTTCAGATTTTCAATGTCCGTATCCCTTAATCGTAGTTCGTTTAATATATTTTGATTTTCCTTGACTAATCTTTGCTTTATTTCGTCGATCTCCATTTCTTTCTCTCTCAGTTTCTTCTCCAAGAATTCATGAGCCTCCAAACGAACCTGTTCTTTCTCGATACTAAGTTTTTGTATAACTTCTTTAGTTGTTTCCGAGAGCCTCTCAAATTCTTGCAAACGAGAAACTTCTTTCTGCAATCCAACAATTGTTGATTTCAAATGTTGAATTTCCTGTTCCTTACCGTATAATTCAGTAGTCAATCTCTGCACCGTTTCACGCAATTCAAATTCATCTGATTGAGGCTCCATGCTGGCTTGAAGAGACAACTGAGAGTCTTTCTCAGCTATGACGTACTTTAGTTCGTTAATTTCCTGTTCCTTGGCATACAACTCATTCTGAAGCCTAACAATTTGTTCTTGATCTTGAACCGATCTTCGATCTTTGGAATGAAGACTTGCCTCTTCTTTGGAAACAAATTCTTGATTTTGTATCTCTATTCGTTGTTTCAAAGCGTCAATTTGTTTTTCCTTATCTTCGGCTCTTATAATAGCTACTTCCAAAGCAGATTCCAACTCAGCCTTTTCATTATACAGGCAATTGATTCTTTGTTGCATTTCTTGAATTATACTGGGATATGTATTTTCATTTAGAATGTATTTCAAATGCTCAATCTCTTCTTCCTTCCTTTCCAATTCAACCTGCATGTTATCTATCGTACGCTGTAAATTTTGTTCATTATTACCCATCCTAAAAACTGGTAAACCATCTATAGTATTAGAAGAGCTCTGTCGGTGTTGACTCTGTTGTACAGTAGTTGATAATCTATCAATTTCCATTTGTTTCTCATTTAACGTTTGACTGCTCTTTTCTAATAGAGATACCTTCTCATTCAAACTATGATGAGTTTCTTCTAATGTCTTACGAGTGGCTTCTAATTCCAAATTTAAACTGTCTATTTGTTCTGTTTTCCTTAAGAGCTCATTTTTCAAATCCTCTACGTTTTGTACCTCTGTACGAAGTTTATCAATTTCAATTTTATTGTTGTCTAAAACTGTCTTCTGCTCTGCGATTTCCTGAATATGATACTGCAAAATCGACTCTTTCTCCGTCAAAGTTAACATCGTACTTTGAACTTCTTGCTCTAAAGTCTGAATACGTAATATGTATTCATTTACACTGACTGATGCTGCTTCAGATTCATTCAAACGCTTATTCAGTTCTTCAATCGTTTCCGTATATCTTTGATTATCCAACGACAATTTCTGAACTCTTGCCTTGCTTTCAGATAACTCTAGTTGTTTCTCAGTCAACTGGTCAGTTATTGATATTAAATTAACCTGAATAGATTCTAGACTTGACTCCTTTTCAATCAAATTCTGCTTTAAAAGTTCCAGTTCTTGTTGCAGAACACGAAACTGAGAAATATTATTCTGTTTTTCAAGTGAATGCTCATCTATAACTTTCTCTAACGTCAATAGTCTTTCATTAAGATTTTGTATCTGTTTTTCTTTTTCCTCAATTTCTATTGCATGTTTTTGTGCTAACTCCTGAGTAGCTTGACTGACAGTAGCACTGACAGTTTCCATACTCTGTTGCTGAATACATTCATTTTCTTTGTCACTAAGAGATTTTTTCAGAATTTCTAGCTGTTGTTTCTTTTCACCGAGCTCCTGATTCAGACCCTGTATAGTGTCCTGCAATTTTAACTTTGCACCTTCATTGTCCGTATACTGTTTTTGAAGTTCCTGCTTCAAGTCCGCCACTTCTTGTATTCTGATATTCAAAAGATCGATCACTTCGACCATCGACGCATTCATAGAAGATAATTGTTTCTCTGAAGATGTCGTTAAAGCAGTTAGCTTTTCTTCTGCAGATACTTTTTCTTGTAGAACGTCCTGTAATCTTTTCTGTAATTCGATGGCATTTGATTCGGAGGTTTCGATTTGTTGACGCAAATCGGCTATTTCCATTTCCAATTTACTAGTTTTTTCAAATGCTTCCTCCTTCAAAAAATCAGTATTTTGTCTCATGGCCGTAACTTGATCATTGGCATCCATCAAACTCTGTTCGTACTGCTTCCTCAATAAATCATATTCTTCTCTAGATTTGCTTAACATTCCCTGCAATTCCGAAATTCTTTTATTTAAATCGTCTACAATCTGGATAGATTCATTTTCTTCCGCAGTTCGTTTTGATTCTAAAGCAGATAATTTCATCTTTAACTCTTCTAAGAAATGTTGAAGTTGCTCATTTTCAATTGCAAGCGCCTCCATCTCATCCTTAAGATCGTCGATCTCATCCTTATATGTTTTACACAAATTTTCATAATCTGCTTCCTGAACAGATCGCTTTTCTCGAGGACGTTCCTGTGCAGATGGCTTAGACTCCTCGTTCGAAGGAATGTTTTCATTTTGAGAAATGTCATTTTCGTCTAATGTAACTGCACTTCCCTGTAGTCGTTTGTCAAGAGCCTCGACTTTATCAGATAATTCCTTATTTTGAATACGTAATACTTCCATATCCATGTCCTGTCTTTCTTTCATTTCCATATACCTTTCATTCGCAGAAACTACCACATCTAAACGTTTTATCAAAGCCTCTTTCTCAGCAACAGTATTTTTCTGTTCTTCTTTAAGTTCTACCAAGGTCTTTTCCAATTTACTAATCTGAGACTTCAATTCTTCCTCTATTGCAGAATCCAATTCATAAAAATCACTTGCTGACTTCTGTATTTTTATCTGTTGCTGAAGACTCTCTAGCTGTACCTTATACTCCTTCAATTTTTTTATCATTTTTGCATTCCTCAATTGAGTAGCCTTACTTTCTTCCATCATCTTCTCCTTCTCCTTCTCTAAATCCTTGATCTGATCCTGAAGATCATCTATTTTGGCTTGTAACTGCATTTCCTTGCTTGGAATCAATGTAGTAGTGAGATGTTGTTCATCAGCTAACTGAGCATCATCCACATTCCAACCCCAGGTTTCCTCGTCGAGTTTTTCCATCGATCCAGCATCCCATGCTGCTTCCACGTCCAAGGAAACCTCCTGCTGAATTTCCTCTGTTGTAACTTTTGTGGTTTCCGGTTCTGTCTGTTGTCCAACAGTAATTTCCTCTAATGGAGTAGATTCTTTCGACGTAACCGTGATGGTAGGCGTTTTATCGGACTGTTTATTGGCCTCTTCCAGAGCTCGAGTAAGGCTTACAACTAGTTCTGTAGCTTCATCTCTCTCGTGCATAATTTTCTCAATCTTCATCTGCAAGTGTCGTTCAACATTCATAGTGTCCTTCAACTCCTCCATGGACCTAGACAAATCATTCACTTGCAGTTGCAACAAATCTCTCTCCTTGGTAAGAATTGATACACGATTTTCCAGCTCTGGTATCAATTCAAGATCGGTAGAATTTTTCAGTTCTGCCTCTAAGTTATTTATTTGTAATTTGCACGAGTCTAAAAGGACTTTTTGTTGGTTTTTATCTTCAACAGTTTTGTTTAATTCTTCCTTCATGGAGATTAAAGTCATATTTAATTTCTCTATCTGATTATCTTTAGCTAACAATGAATCCTTGAACTTATTTTCAATATCATTTTGCTGTTCTATCAATTGCATACTAAGATTATATAACTCCGCATTCAGTGGATCAACCTGTTTTTCTTTTTCAGTCAGTACTTTTTTTAGCTTTTCCACATTTGCCTCTGCAGCATGTAATTGTTTCTGTGAAACTTCTAATTCTTCAACACATTGACTATAATTCTGAGATATCTGTGTCCTCTCTTCAATCATCAATTTCTGCAGATGATTAATCTCTTGAGTTAGATTAGAGCACTGTGCTTCCTTTTCGTTTAATAAAGTCTCCAACTTTCTCACTTCTTTGTTAGTCAAAAGATCAGAATTGGAAGCAGATGACATACCAAAGATTTTAGAAGCATCAAATAATTGGGGAGCATTATTCTGAGGAGCACTGTCAAGAACGGCTGACTCTTTCTTTGATTTCTCTATAGATTCTATATTCAAATTTCTATACACATCTAACTCCATCTTTAATTCCTCTATTTTCTTTTCACTGGATTCTTTATCGACTTTAAGAGACTCAATTTCTTGTTCCAAACTGTGTCTAGTATCTTGCAACAATTTTCCTGCCATTTCTCTCTGTGCTTCCATTGATCTAAGAGAATCTATTTGAAAGCTCAATTGTTGCTCTAGTTCATCAGCGCGTTTCTGAATAATTTGCATTTTTTGTTGCATGTTTAATAATTCTGTTTCTCGTACTTTGCATTCTTTGGTTAAATCAGAATTTAATAGATCAGCACCTTCCAATCTTTCTGTGTTCTGTTTATTGTCTTCCAATATCTGCTCTGTTCTAACTATCTTCTCTTCCAAAGTGGCATTTCTAGATTGCTGTTCTTCAACTTTTCCTATCAATTCTTTATTTTCTCTCAATGTTTCCTCCAATTTTGCTTTTACCTCCTCGTGATTTGCTATCAATGAATTATACTGGAACAAAAGATCATTGTATGGATCTTCCAATGATCTGTTTCTCATACTAGTTTGATTCATCAAATCATTGAATCTACAAGATTCTTTTATCTGAACAAAGTTACCAATGTAATTAGCTAATTCATTATCCAAATTCTCAATTTCAGCTTCTCGTTCTTGTAATTTTGCTTCCAATGCTTGCACCAAAGTCTGGGATTGTTCACAACAACTACAATGTTGGACTCCAGTTATTTTTGTATCATCCTCAGTAACTTCTTCCAAAGTTTGAGTGGTTTCCGTTGATGTGTTAATAACTGCTTTCTCCATCTGCTCGATCAACAATCTGCGTTCTTCCGACTCTTTTTCAACAATTTCCAATTTTTCATTAATATGCGCCTGCTTTGACAGTAATAGCCCATTTTGAGCTTTAAGATCATTAATTAATGCAAGCTGGTCGACATACTCTGCTTCCATAACTTGCATTCGTACACTAAGCTCTCTAGCTTTCTCCTTTATGTCCTCTAGCTCCAATTGTTTACGTTCATTTTCTTGAATAACCTGCTGTTTATAAGATTCGTATTCCGAGATTATATTCTGTTTGCTTTCTCTTTCTGTTGCAAGTTCTGCTGTAGAAGATTCAATATCTCTACGCAACTTCACAATTTCCTCTTCCATTTCTGTAAGTTGTTGCATAAGGAGAGGCATCTTCTCCTTTGAATTAGTCAAATCATTTGTTAATCTTTCGATATTTTTGGAAGCTTCTGTGGACTCGTTTCTAGCTTGTATTAGTTTCTCTTCTAAATCGGCTATCCTATTATCCTTTTCGCGTATTGCAATCTCCACATCCTGAATTTGCTTGTTCTTAGCTTCTTTTTCATCTTTTTCGGTCGTCCACTTCTCTTCGAGCTCAGTAACTCTACTTTCAAGCTCTTGACATACCGTTGTCTTCTTCTTTAGATTAGCGGCAATTTTTTTCATCTTTTCTAACTGCATTTGTATCTTGTCGTCCGAATCCTTTAACTTTTGCTCCAAATCGGCAACTTTAGCTTCTAAAGCAAGTTTAGCTTCTTCAGTTATATTATGACCAACTAGTCTTTCCTTTTCTTCCAACTCACCTTTCAAGATTTCACATTCTTGCATCTTGGCATTCAATTCTTCAATTACATTTTCAAGTCTCTGATTTTGCAGTTGGGTATCTTCAGTATGCTTCACTTTTAATTGTTCTATTTGTTTATATGCGCTTTTTAATTCTGCTTGCACATCATTCACAAATCCTGTATTATTATCTATAATGCTCTGTAATTCCCAAACTTGCCTTTCAGCTTCACTTTTTTCATTCTTAGCTTCCACAATTTGTACTTCTAGATGATCTTTCATTGTAATTAAATCAACAAATTCTCGTTGCTTCTCGACTAATTGATTTTGAATATCGTAATTTTGCTGAGACAGATTTTTTACTTTTTCCAATAAATTACTATTTTCTTTCGTGGTTGCATTGATCTTACACTCTAATTCATCAAGGATCATATCCTTATCTTTCAATTGCTCTACCAATGCATCATAATCTTTCATAGGCTTTGATTCCTTTACTTTGTTATTCAATTCAACAACGTCTTTTCTCAAAGAATGTATTTCTTCTTCTTTACTTTCCACTAGACTACTAAGATTTTTTACTTGGTAAGATATCGACGTTAGCAATGAATCTTTATCTTGGATTAACATTTTATATTTATTAAGTTCATCCTTTAAACCATCTGTCGTAATCATTGTATTTTCTAATTCCACTTTTGTAGCTTGTAACACTTGATTTTTGTTTTCAATAATTGCTTCAAGCTTAACAATTTCATTATCCTTTTTTGAAACAACCGCAAAGTGCTCCTGATGCAATTGTTGCTGCAGTGAAATCATTTCTGCATCTTTCTTTTCCTTTTCATCTTGCAACATTTTGTATGCATTTTGCAAAATTTGGAATCCATCTTCGAGAAAAGCTTTTCCTGCTTCCAATTTCTCCATCTTTTCTTGCATTTCATTGCACTTATATTTCCATTCTTCTAAAGTATTAAACATTTCTTTTAATTCATTTTCCAAGCTTTCTGCTTTCTTTCCAGACTTTTCACATTCCATAATCTGTTTACCTTTTTCCTCTAATTCTTCTTCCTTGTTTGCAAGTTTTATTTTCATTTCTTCAATTAGGCCTGTTTGTTCTGTGATTAAGCTTTTGCATTTTTCTATCTCATGTTCTAAGGAAGCAACAATCATGGATCTTGTTTGTTGAGACAGGGCATCATCGGATTGTGGAGTTTCAAATACTTCCTGATCCGATTTCTGTAAACCAGTGCTATCTTGAACAGCATCTTGTTTTTCTTGATTTAGTTTTTCTAATTTTTCAATTAGTTCTAACTTTTCATTATCAGGATCATCTTGCAACATTTGATTCATTTTTAGATGTAATTTTTCTTTTTCTAGCATCACTTCAGTTAAATTATCTTTCAACTTTTGATTAAAACTTTTAAGTTCTGACACCTTCGTAACTACTTCTTCATTTTCTTTCAATAATTCTTCTATTTTGGTTCTCAAATCATTGATTTGAAGATCCTGAGTCGTTTCATGCCACTGATCTAATGAATTACGTAATTCTTTTACCTCTTTTTGTAAAAGACTTTTTTCTTCCATTAATATATCGACTTGTGCTTTAAAATCAATTTCTCTAATTGATATCTCAGAAGCTTCAGATAATTTTGTTTCAATTTGAGAATCATCATCCAATTTGACAATCGTAGACAATGTTTCAATTTGTTTCTGCAATTTACTATTCTCTTCAATAAGATTTGTTATTTGAATTCTGAGGTTAGATAATTCTACAGACTGATTATCATTTTCTTGTAATAAAGTATCAACTTTTAATTTCAAATCAACGTTTGATTTAGATTCTACATGTTCTAGTTGTTCCTCAAGTTTTGTAAGTTTAATTACAAGTTCGCTATTTTCTTGTGTGAGAAGCTCTATTTTTGTTATACTTTCGTTGTGCTCTGGAATCCGTTCAAAAGATTCTGTCGAACCCGTATCAGAAGATCCTTTCTCTTCCACTCTGCTTAACTTCATTGTTAAATCTGTGTTTTCTTGGGTTAATTGATCAATCTTCTTTAATAATTCATTTTTATCCGGGTCATTTATAGATTCTGTAGATTCAGCATGGAAATTTCCTTTTTCTTGAAGTTTATTTAATTTAAGGGTTAAATTACTATTTTTCTGTGTCAAATCTTCGACTTTTTTCAATAAATCAGTCTTGTCTAATTCTTGTACAGTTTCGAACGACTCTGTTGACCCAGTGTCAGATGTTCCTTTTTCCTCGAGTTTTGATATTCTATTATATAACTCAGCATTTTCTTGTGTTAAGGTTGCCACTTGTTTGATCAATTCTGTATGATTAGCTTCCGTTGAAGATTCTAATTTACTTTCCTTTTTCCATCTGTGCATAGATTCTAATTGCTCTTCAAGATCAACCACTTTCATTTCTGCAGTTACTCTAAGATTTTCGGATTCTGCATTTTCTGCCTCTAGAGACGAAATTTCCCGCTTCGCCATATGGAGCTCTAAAGTGAAAATCAAATACTCATTATGGAATAATTAAATCTATATTTTATGCCTTTTAAAATGTTTTTTAAATCTGGTATTCAATATTAATTTTATATTCAAATTAATACAAAAAAAAAAAAAACAGTGCATAGATTACCTTGCATAAGATCCAATTTTTGATTCTCTAGAGTAGCAATGGCTTCAATTTGCATTTCAATTTCTTTCGTTTGAGCAGAAACTTTACTTTCAAGATCAACAACACGTTCTTGCCAATCTCCTGCTGAGGCTATGCAAATCGTACAACATGCCAATGATGTATGTATATAATTGATATTAATTGATAGTAAATGCAAAAGCAAGCAACTTAAATATTACATTATTACAAGTAAATCCATATTCAACAAGCTTAGATTCAACATATCAACTGTTCTCCAATTATTAATTAATGTTAAGATTAATTGATCTTACACTAAGCATGATTAATATTCTTCAAATCATTAATTCAACAAACAAATTCCCAAATTTAAAGCAAATATAAATTGGTCTGTTTGTTAATTTAATTAACGCCTATTTATTTATTAATATATCCAAGTGTTAACTTGTATATTTTGAACCATATTAGACAGTTATTTTATATAATATTAATAATATTATACAATATACTGCAAAGGTTTTAAAAAAGATGGCAAAATTGCTTTTCTTCTAATTGTTCATGCAAGTATGTTAATTATGCAAAAAATCATGTAAAAGATAATACAAAATTAAATATTTGCTAATAAATAAATCTAGTTCTATGAATCAGAGTGTAGCAAACTTTGACAAGTAAAGTAGGTACCATGTTATGTTAAAATAATAAACCTGATATAATATAATTGATTAGTAATCTCAATAAATATTTATATAATTTAGTATAAGTATCTAACTAATCAGGTAAAAAGATTCCATCACCGGAAATTAGCACAATTACAATTGTCTCAATAGCAATATTTCTCTTATGGGGTAAGCAACAAGAATACAAAAAATATTAACAATTTGTGCTATATATATATGTATATATGTATATAACTATTTCATATATACAAGATCAGTTATCAAAAATTCAATATAAATTTCTTATATTTATCATTAAATACATATGTATAAATATGTACATAGGCATTGAAATTTCTCTGCAGTAAGGAAGACAACAACAGGACTTATGGATAATTATTTTAAGAATAATATAAATAGACAATGCATTGCACGTAAAATTGATAACAAAACTAGAACAATGAAAACAACGATGACAGAATTTCTGCCCTGGTTCCTACCTTTAAGCTCATCAAAGTCTACCAGACTCAGCTGAAGGTTACCTTTCTCTTCCTCTAATAATGCCACTTGGTTCCCCAATCTGACAAGTTCTGCATTTGTATCAGACACCTAAATTACATGTAAATGAATTTCATTATTATTTTAAGTAAATAATTACTTATACTTTCAAATAATTGATCAATTTGAAAATTATAAAGCTTTGAAATGATTAATAAATTTTTGGCCTTAAAACTTATAAATTAATAGTATTAATATATTTTACCTTTTTAAAGTTCTCCAACTGTTTTTGTAGGCTTTTTACTTTACTTTTATGTTGTGCTTTAATTTTAATCATACTCTTATTTAATTCTTCCAATTCTTTGGTAAGTTTCATCACTTTTTCACCTTCTTTAATAGTACTTTCTTCTGGTAATTTTGCCATAATTTCATTTTTTTGTTCTTCAAGTTTATGCACCAAATTTTCAAGATCGGTTATTTTATTTGAATATTCTTCATTTTTTAATGTTAAATCTGCTACTTGATTTTGCAATTCTGCTTTAGATTCTTCTTCAAGAAGCTTATTAGATTGTTTTAACTCTTCTACTAAATTTTCAAGTTCAACTATTCTATTATCCTTTTCCATTATTGCACCATTACCATGCATAGATATATTTACAATTTTATCTTGTAATTCTGCAACACCTTTTTGTAACTCATATTTTTCATCTTGCAACTGCTTATTATTATGTTCCAATTTTTGCAATTTAAACTGCAAATCATCAACAGTCGGATCTCTGACTATTCCAATACCAGATTCCAATTTAAATACTCGTTCATTAGCTTCTGCTAACTTCAACTCATAATCTTTTAACTGTTGTAATAAATTCTCATTTTTCGCTTTATAGGAAGATTCCATTAGTACAAAATTTTCTTGCATTGATTTCATTGCTTCTTTAGTTTCTACCAAAGCATCCATTGTGGAATGAGAAAAATCAGCACTTGCTGACTCAGATAACTTTTGCTTGTTAATTTCTTTCTTAAACCTAAATAAAGTAATAGATAGAAAAAATAATAAATATATTTTAAGTTATAAAGTATATTTAACAAGTTTATAAAATTACCCATCAACCGAATTTTCTAGTTCTGCTATTTTATTATCCCTTTCTTGCAATTGTATCAAGAGATTTTCGTTCTTATTTTTCAAGGATGTCTCTAAAAGTACAAAGTGTTCCTGCATCGTTCGCATTTCGTCTTTCGTATCTTCGAGAGTATCTAACGTCGTTTTACCCTTTTTTGAAAGATCTGCAGACATAAGGGTAACTGCCTTTGTCTTAGATTCAATAACAGAGTCTTTTTCCTTTAAATTTTCTTGGAGATCCATAATTGTAGCTTCAAGCTCCAAAATTTTATTAGTAAGTTCTGCAATTTTGTTTTCTTTTTCCTGAATACTCTCAATTTGTATTGGTGACATGACCTATAATTAAAATATTAAGTGTATTCCCAATAGCATAGTAAAAATATTTATTATTAAAAGGTTGTAAAAATTATTTGCTAACATCAGAAGTAATCATGACTGGTTTAACAGGAGCAATGGATGATAATTGATCCCTTTGAAAACCCACTACTGCCACATCTTTTTCTTCTAACTGTTGTCTAATAGCTTCTACTTTCTCTTCAACTGCACGTTTAGTTTCTATTATTTCTTTGTTACGTTGTTCAAAAGCTTTTCTATTTTCTGCCAGCTTCTTTTGGAGTAAAGTAGACTTTGCTTTTGCAGTTTTTGCTTGACTAATATCATCAATACTCTCTTTAGATGTATCTGCCAATGATGTCTCAGATGTATGAGTTACATCTGTAGAAGTCAAATTTCTTTCTCTACTCCTACGTGACAATTTAGCTCTGGATTTAATTTTGGAAAGTCTGCTTGCATATTCCTAAATTTAAATTTAAATTTTCAATGAAATATTCAAATCTTTTCATTAAAAATTTATAAATTAATATTTATTACCTGAACTTCCTCTTCTTTCTTTTTCAGACTCTGTTTATTTTTCAACATAATTTCTTTAAGAGATTCCAACTGACTTTTATTTTGTTCACATTTTTCTTTCGCATGCACCATAGATTCAGATGCTTCCCCTTCCATGGTTCTTGGTGGTTCTTCCGATGTACCCCACATTGTAAACTGTAGAATTAAGAACAATAAAAACCACTTCATTATAATTTGTATATAACAAACTTAAACTCTTTTAAATAAGAAATTATGATGTCAATGGCAGTGAAAGTTTCTATAAAGTGGTCAAACAGTGTGTCACCCACTGCTCTCATTTTCATAGACTAATTGGATGAAAGCTAAATGGGGGTAAACTAATTGTATTATCTATGTGTATAGATATTGAATGTCAGAATATACGCGAGTTACCTTGTGGCATATTTAATGCTTACAACACAGCATTTAAGTAGGAACTTTTTCAATGACATCTTATATAAACTATCATATAAGAAATATAATAATATTATAATCAGACTTATGTATTGTACATAGACATTTTCATTAATGCATACTTATATATCACATATATTAATTTTAATGTATACATATTATATACAACAATAAGAAATATACATTTAATATAAATCTAGATATAAAACTTTTAGTACTTATACATATTTAATATGAATTTATTTTTATATATCAAAACATTTATACAGCTACAATATAAAACATATATAAAACATTTATATATTTGCTTAATATAATATCAAAAAATAATTAAGCAAATTCTACATACAATATTCTAAACTGAAATTATAACATAACACATATGGCTTTCTAATGAATAGATAACTGAAGAAGTTAACCTCAAAATATGTTTAATTAGAAAAAGAACATATCATACATAAATTACGAAATAAATAGATAATATGTTAAACAATAAATAAAATTACATAGATAGGTTTAAATAGTTATGAGATGACGTAATTTATGTTACAAGAGAAAAGCACATATTCTAACATTCTTTGACATTAAAAACTAGAAATCATATCAAAATAAGTGATTCTCATATATGTTCTAAATAAACTTATATTTTTATAAGAACACAAAGTAATTATTTTTCAAACTGTATTTACCTTTATTTATATTTCTGAAATTGTCAAGATGGAAACCCGTTATCATTCGTGCACATATTTTATTAAAGTATTTTTATCACTCACATCTGTATGTAATCAATACCGAATCCATTCATGTCCATATTTCATTAATTTTACAATATTTACAATAATTTTACTAATAAGTACATAAAAATACCAGGCAAATTGTAATCCTATGCCTCAAAATGTAAAGTCTACATTACTCCCTTTAGATACGGAAGCAGTTGGAGTTTGAAGTGTTGGTTGGATCTCTTAAGCGCATATGTGCTGCCACATTACGGAAGTCTTTATGACTGTTAGAAAATTTAGAATAACAACTTAAAACTTATACAATTCTATTCCGAATATATTCCCTAATTTTTCTTCATATATTAGAATTTTCATTTTAATATTAGTGAAGTATAAATTGAAAACCTCTATTATGTTCTGATTATGAAAAACACCAATTTTGCAATATTTTATTAAAAACTTTAATAAAATTGTTTTTATTTGCCAGATAAGATTATGTAGGGTATAAACATACCACAATTGTAAAAATATAAGATTGCATAAGTATTGTTATTGAAAATAATTTTTTAGTAAGATTCACTATACCATTTTTTATTCATGTTTTAATAATATAGGAATATATTTAATAAATCATTCATTAAAACTAAACAATTTTTTATACAATTTTTTATTCTTTTATTATTTTGGTATAATTAAAAATTTATCTGTATATTAATTAGTTTTTATTTCTTCACTTTTATAAAATCAATAGTCAGTTTATAATAATTGGATTATTGTATTTTACAAATAATTAATTGTTTAATTCCAGACGATCATTTAACAGTAAAGAAAATAATCCTATTGTAACCTACCACGTACATTTCAATATAGGTACATACATCGTAACACAACAGGTGATAACAGCTGATTCTTATGTGTGTAGTGCAACAGAAAACATTTCAACACCTACAGAATAGCATGCAAAATCCAGTTATTTTTTATAGCGCTCTTTTTAAATGTTAAACATCTAACAGTAAATACATAGTATTTATTAACAATTATTAATAAATTATATAAAGAATAAAAAAGGAAATGAATATGAATGAATAAATAGATTACCAACGTCATTCTAATCAAGTTTCTTTCTCTTTTAGCACGTTGATGGTAGTCAGCTCTAACAAGAAAAGGAAAAGGCATAAGTACAGTTCTAACCTAATACGTATACGTAAACGTAGGTTTCATATACACATGTATATATAGATTTCATTGTACACTATAGAATACGGTTTATTATATATACCCATCTATACAGATCTATACATATATATATATATATACACACACACACATGCATATATATAGTTGTACACATGAAAGTTTATGTATATGTATACGTATATTCGAGTTGGAGGTACGCGCTTGGTGCTACGGCGCATTTGCCAGTATCAACGGTCTGCGTTTATCGACTATCATGTATACTGTGGCAAATGCGATCCATTGACTTCAGACGCAAGAATTTCCGTGGCTTTTTCATTAAACGCTACAATCTTCAACCATGATGGACGTGCAGAACCAGTTCAAAGGTAGGAAGAGACCATTTCGATTTCTTCCTGTTGATACTTGAATAAAATACGTCGAAACAAGCCGAGTGAATCTACGGCGGCACTGTGACAGTTACCACAAGCAAAACCATAATTCGTTGAACTGTATGTTTTCGTTTATTAAGTATAGTTCACTGGCAGTTGATTGTACTTTTTTCACCTTCTCTACATTTTTTTTACTTATTCTACGATTTCAAATGTGATGTCGATGTATATGTGTATGTGTATGTGTCGATATGCATTCGATTATTGACATACACTTTTGGAGGGAAGAAAGCTGTAGGCGGAGATGTAAATAAACGCGCATTAATTGATCAATTTGGTCTTTTATCTTTTGCTCGCTAATAAGTTTGATTTGTATAGCGGTTATTGTAATTATGAAAGAAAATTATCGTTTCTATTTTACCAACTTGTCCATAGCTACGATCACAGACACAAGGTGAGCGATATGAATTTAATCAATAATGAAATTAGTGTTTTCATCAAGACATTAACATGACCCCGCTTATCGTATCATGCAAAAAAATAAGGATATATACACCGTTCCCACTGTGAAAGCTTTTATTTACAATGTATACAGGCAACGTTGATATGAACGTAGATTAAGCTATTTATTTATTTGTGTTAAATAAATCCTTTACTCTAGTTAAGTAAGTAATCCTTTTTCTTATAGAGAGATGAATGTATCATACAATAGTATCAAAGTTATAAATTGATTTCGAATTGAAAAATTAAAGTTATTCAGTATTGAAAACATTTTAGTACCACATATAACCATCAATATTTTTCAATTTACGATGTACTCACTTTTAAAAATAACAGAGAGAACTGTTTTTTGCAATAAAATAAATACATTCTCGATCGCGTAAGAAGTAAGTATGTGTTGAATGTATTAAATAGTCTGTATTAAATTTAAATTTCTTCATGTAATGTATTAATTAATTCCACACATATTATCTAATTATTGCACGCAAGATATAGACATGTAATGCTTTGTGAGTCGAACTATATTCCAGACAAAGTAGTATAATATCCATAATTCATATTATGCAACAGATTATTGCACAGATATAAATCAAATAAAATTATAATTGAACTGTTTGAAGATACACGGTGCAATAGGACAAATTATGCGAGAGCAATGTTTGACCTTAATCGAGTTAAATTGTCACGTGCGATTCAATTTTCGAATCAAGTCATATAATAAGCAAAGTTTCTTTATTGTAAATATTTTTAACAAACTCTAGCAAAAATGTTCAACGATGTTATGAAATTCATTTTTCATGAAGTTCATCTCCTTTTTTAACAAATGTTCATAACTAAAACTATACTTAATTGTAGTTACAATTAATATATATGTACATATTTCTTTATGCAATTATTTTATATGTACGTTACACTATGTACTTAATGCAAATAAAATAATGCAATATTCTAATATTTCATACTATTTCTATAAAAAATATATATTATTGAATTTTTTGTATTTCTATTACTATATATACTGTGTTGATGCTTGCAGATTATGAATAGTGGTTCAATTTGTGTAATGCTTACACGTTATATGTATTTCACCTTTAATCTAGCTCGACATTTAAGGTAGCTGTTATATGCTTAGCATTTGAATTATATATGTTCTCTCTAATATAACTTACCTAAGCCTTTAACCCGTTTATCGAGTTTTAAGCTTAACAAACTAGTTAAAACTTTGGATTATTTTATTTTTTTATAAAAGCAATTTTTTTATATGAAAAATTATTATCTATTTCATCATTTTTATCATATGACTCACATATATGTAATTAGTATAAAAAGACGTTTATTGCACATTTATTATTGCAAATTTATTGCACAAACATAAGTAAGACATTGGAACTATAGCGTAAAAAATATTACAATCGGATCCATTTATATCCAACTAGTATGATTTTACATGAAATGCATCAGATAATAAAAAGGATAATATATATAGAGGTCGTGAATATATTATCGTCATTATCCATGTTACACTTTAATGTGTTGTAAGTGCTATAATGTTCATCTAGATAGAGCAGGTAAATTAAAATTTAAAGAGCATCTCTTAATTATATCGTTTAGATGTAAAGTAACGCGTTCGGTGACTCGAATATTCACGAATCAAACAACGCTGGTCGTCAGGACGTCACAGGGGCAAGGGAGGTACTGCTTTCTATCGCTCACCGTCACACGTTGCTATATTGTTTTATCTGCATATGTGACACTTTTGGCCAATACGCGTGCTTATCTTTATGATTGTGTTGAGTCTAACAGAAATAACCAATCGGACCCGCATTCCTCCCATCTGCTAACTTACCAACAACGCATTATACATACATTGTACTCGTGAGTTATGAAATGTTGCAATCTAAATTTTTAGTATCACAGTTTTAATACTTTTCATGTAAGCTACATATATTCTTCTCTTTAGTTGGAAATTAGTTATTTTTATTTGAATATTTATCAAATAATTTAATACAGAATGGCTTGTGAACAAAATGTTAGTTTTACACATTCTTTTAACAGTGATTCATTTAAATGTGTACGTTCATATTTGGAATACCGAAGCGTCAATGAAAATACATTGTATATGCTCTTTGTCATTATGACATATAGATATGTACATATGTATATTATACAAAACATTGTAGTTTTATATGAAAAATATTTACAAAAATAAGAACTAAGATTCGTATAAAACAAGAATTTCATGATTAATAGGAAAATATTTCAAAAATAATTAAAGCTATGTACTTTGTGAAGGTAAATTTGACGATGAAATTATTTTTCATAATAAAACTGGGAAATATAAAGATAAATCAATTATAAGAAAACCGTTGAATTCTTATCTTCGAGAAATTTTTAATCCAAAAGTTAGAACATTTGATAAATCTACTGATTTAACTTCCACTCAAAATACTCGAAACGTCATCGTCAAAAATCAAACATAAACATGTTTAGCAGCGGTTAATGGACTTTTGACGATCTAATATTTACTTCCACGGACTAGTAAAAGATTAAGTGGTACAAGTAAAAAGGAGCGAGTGGTGGAGGGGCGATTATATTGTCTGAGGCATAGTTAAGGATGAAAGAACACGAGTTCGGCCAGTATGTGTCACTCGACAACGCAATGCCGTACATCAGAGTCTGAACATAAAAGCGTAAATATAAAAAGTGCGTGTTTTAATCAGATTCTGAGGACAAGTTTCACGATGGCACTACTCGAAACTGTTTTTCGACGAAAAGGTATAATATCAGTGAAGACAAAGACGAGAATATGTCTCGAAACGTGAATGAAGCGTGTCACTGTGCAAATGTACATTATAAATACATACTTCGAATTCTCCTTTCTTCGAATCCGCGCTTTGTGACGCACACCATGTGCGAGATGTTCAGTGGAGTTTGCGAACCAAAGAGGGAGCTATGTATTTACTTGACACGTTAAGGAGACTTTCTTCGAATCTTGTTACGAGTAAATTGCGGATATTTATAAAGTGCAATCCGACAATAGCAGCACGACCGGATAGGGGATGATTCTTCGTGAAAAAATTAATCAAAAATGTAGAGTAAAGTTTTTGCGTGTGATACTTTATTTTTGAGAAAATCAAGTTTGAAAATTTGACAAGTATGCTTGAACTTGTACGACTCCGAACTGAACAAGACTAAATAATCGACAGAATGTTATTCTGCATGTGACAATAGGTAAGAAATGTAGAATACAATTTTTTCATAAGACGTTTTGTTTTCGAGAAAACTAAATTTGAAAATTTATTATGCGCCTGTACTAAGCCAGTTCTTAGCCAAATATGTCCAAACTGTCGGAAACTTCTTGAAAACAAAGTTTGAAATGGAAAAATTTTATTTCACATTATTGTCTTATTTTCGCATATAGAGTAATCTCCTACCGATTGTCTCCTATTCATACCTAGTCTCTGATTAGCCGTTTAAATATACTTAACAAATATTCTCAAAAGCGAAGACTCGTACTCAAAATCTGTACTGTACGTTTTCGACTTATTTTTTCACGAGAATTCGCACTACAACATTTTTCTTCACCCACTAGATATTATACGTAATGATATATTTTACATATATTCTCTTATATATTTTCGTATATAATATATATAAGTACACTCTATGCATTTTTTTCATCTTTAAATTTACCATAAATGCATAAACGAAGATAAATATACATATCTTGAATAATAGAAAATGATAAATTTTCGAAATAAAGCAATCTCGAAATAAAGATAATGAATACGAAATCTATCCATACTCAAAAACTCTATTTTAGAAAGATTACTATGGTATTATAAATTCTATCATTGAATTATAGGTAAAACAATGATCCGAAATCATTGATGCTACACAAGGAACTATTACCGAAGAAATTGTTGTAAAAGAATCTAATCTTCGAAAGATGTTTGTACCTATAATATGAACATTAAACAGAAGTTGCGAAATATGTCGCAATTGTGAAACAAAAATAATTGTGTACAAATTTTCCATGCGTTATTGCATGTGCAGCAATGATAAATCTTTCTGTATGAAATGTTAGATTTGAAATTTTCACGATGGTGAGATATCATGATATTAGTTTTTCGGAAAAGAGCTGTTACACTTGCAACGCGATTATATAACAATGATAATATCATAACTTTTGAAGACTTATAACTTAAACAAATATAACAAGTACGAGTATCTAGGGCAAATTACAAATCAATGTTACGAATACGGATTAACACAAGTATGTCTGTCAATATCATCGAGAGCGTAAAAATAAACTCTTCGAGAATTGATGTATTTATTTTACAAGTGAAATCTCATTATGTTTTCAGAGCTCGTGAAACTTTCACCCTTACGTATTACGATATTATAGCAGAAATCGCTTTTTAACGTGACTTGAAAATTCTACGTCTGACGATTTATAGAAATTATTTAACAAAATTATATATATATATATATATAAAATTATATATTATAGACAATCAAAACATCAGCAAAAGACATGACAAAAGCATGACATATTGATGTGCCTTGCATAAAAATTATTCGATTAGACGAACAAAATTTTCCAACACAGTATATCCATTTATAATTAGTTTCATTCGTTCATCTCATCAAACAACGCACTACTTCATAATCAGTCCAAATTTTATGAGGAATCATTGAGAGGATGTAATTTAAACTGATGTTACTGTGAAAGATAAACTACATTTTGTAATATATATATATATATATATTTTAGAAAATAAATTAAATGGCATAATAGATAGGTATATTTTAAAAATTAATGTACATTGAAAAGATTGAATAAGGGAAGATAAAGGGGGCTTTAAATAAACATTAGCTAACAGGAAAGAAAATCGAAGCATAAAAAAGCCAAGGACATGTTAATCTGGTTGATGCGCGATAAAATGTTCAATAGATAGCAGCAGAATAATATGTCTAACACATGATTCATTAAAAAAAGAAAATGAGTCACATAGATTTTTAAGCTCCATTTCCAGAGCAGTCATATATAATACATTATATGGTGCACTATTCGAAATCATATTGTTTCATCTAATGAGATTTTTATTTTCCTTCTGTCGCTTCAAAGCTGTAAGCTATACGACACTTCATATATATATATTAAGCAATACTTAAATCAATTTGTAAATACATTACAATATGATTCTACGTGTATTTAATTAGATCTTGACGTACAGGATGGCATGTTCGTAGTTGATTTAAACATTGATGCCATTCGTTAAGACAACAAGCAAGGCATCATCTATCACAAAATTTACTGTATTAATTTTTATTATTAGTCATGCATGCGACCTTTCCTGACTGTCATGTATTTATTCATTTTTTGCTTGTTAAAATATCTATGAGATAGTTTAATAAAAAGAAATTAATTTTATTTCTTTTGTTTTAACGATATAAAATAGAAAATCTTTAAATATCAACATTTTATCGACATAATTTTTTTAATAAATGTATCCGTATATAATAACCTTTTTTATGTTTCACATATACTATTTTCGTGTAAAAATTGTTATATTTTGTAAAAATGTTGAATTCGTAAATATGGTATGGCATGGTATGTAATAATTCGAACGTCGATAATCGGCTTCGTGCAACTTGTCCGCGAACACGTTAAAAACGGTAATTGCACATAATCGCACGTTTGAAAGGGCTAAAGTCGAGTGGCTGTTCAATGCATTGTCGATCGAATCCGGGTTATCTTGTATAACGTCCTGTTGTGCAAACGTCGCGCCGTCTTTCCTCACACATTTTTATTTGAAACCGAACTTTCTGCCATTACTATCCTTTTCTGGAATATAATAGGAAACAAAAAAATTATACGGGATAAGTAATTAAAATAAGTAATCGCTCGATGTAATTATTAAACGTGAATTTAAATTTTTGAAAAAAAAACGGCAAGCTTAAGTAACAATAACGACAAGATCAAAGAATATCTCTTCCAAATTACATAAATTAAATCCCATTTGTGATGATATAAAGTTGATGTAATCAAAAGAACTATAAAAACTATACATAAAGTTAATAACAATCTGTTCTTTACAGTGACGCCTGCGACCGGCGATGATTGTAAGAATCAAACACCACCAACTTTGCTTTCGAGTTTAAGAAGCGTCCTTTTCGTAATCGGAACCGTAGTGATCGGGTTCGCTGCGTTCTGCAACTCGTTAACATGGTAAATTCTAACGAATGACGTATACCTATAAATATGGCTTCCGCATTTTTGCAATTCGATCAAATACTAAGAGATATTGTTACCTTTAAGATTGAACGACTCATGTTTACCATAATCATTTCACTGCTTCGATCCTTTCATTTATTAGGCATTTACAAAGATTTTGGGGAGCCTCTGGTGATTTCTGGCAAGCACAATGGGACAAAATCTTAGACAAATTAGGAGACGATCCTGTCACGCTTTGGGTTCATGGTATATCAAGATAAAACAACGAGAATATATAGAATATACAGCAGTTCCTAGATAAGTATCATTTAAAATGAAAAATCCAGTTCGAGATCGATTGATAATGATGATGTCATCGGAATTGAATTTTATCACAAAACTATTTCGAATACGTTAGAGATATTAATAATAAGGAAGATGCTACACTTCTATGAAACATGATATACGATAATATACAATTGTTATCTTTTATTTTCTCTTTTTTTACTTAAGAAAAAAGATGTTTATACAAATATGATATTTTATTATACGAGAACAAAAACAAGATCTACTGAAGAAAGAAATTATTTGAAACTTATCTTGGAACATTCTTGTCGTCTTACGCATGTTTATCGATTTCTTGCAAAAATGTAAAAATTTACAAATTTGGAACTAATACGTTCCAGGCTCATTGGGACTAATGTTCTTCGTATATTGGTTCTTCGGCGGGATTTACACGATTCTAGACATAACTAATCGACCGGCTGCTTTGCGGAGATACAAAATACAACCGGGTACGAACGAACCAGTCGACACGAGGGAATTGTGCAAAGTAATCGCTCAAGTACTATTCAATCAGATCATTGTTGGAGTTCCTCTAGCGTGCGTCAGTTATCACTTTATGGAATGGCGCGGTTATCCGCCCGTGCGCGAATTGCCGACCTTCCACTGGGTGCTCGTTGAAATCGCCATCCACATATTATGCGAGGAAATTGGATTTTATTACTCACATAGGTATGCAATTTCTTTTCTACCCCCTATTAAGGTATCTTGTTAACTTTGCTCTTAAGTCGCTCATAAAGCTTCATTAGAAAACATTTTATCGTTAATAAATATGGATTATACGAGATGGCCTGTATTAATCCCTAAATTAATTCATCTTGAAAGGTACGTATACTGAGTTAAAAGAAAATTAAATGTGCCAAATATCAGTTTCTAAATCTTTCTTGTATTATTTTTTGTACTAAATCTATTTATGTGTGTAGTAGATTAAGATGATTCATTATGTGCATTGCTTAAAGTAATTAAGAAGTAATACTTTTGTATAGATAAACAGAAAAATTATTTTTAATTATCTTATTAAGCAATTAAAATCACGTTTGAATAAATGTTCCTCTGCATTATTACGTATGTGTATTAGGTAGTGTTTTATATGCCTATATTGTTGTAAACAAACTTATGTAAAAGTAAAATTACATTACAGATTTCTGCATAGCCGTTATCTCTATAAGTATATACATAAGCAGCACCACGAATGGACGGCCCCTATAGCTGTAACATCGCTATATTGTCATCCTTTAGAACACATTGGCTCAAATCTATTACCACCGTTTTTGGGAGTATTCATCGTAGGTTCTCATGTGGCTACTGCTTGGCTTTGGTTCTCGCTTGCTATTCTCTCTACATTAAATGCTCATTCTGGTTACCACCTACCGTTCTTTCCATCTCCAGAAGCTCACGATTTTCACCACTTAAAGTAAGTAATTTTCATACATCTTTTTTTTTTTTTTTTTTTTTTTTTTTTTTTTTTTTTTTTTTTTTTTTTTTTTTTTTTTTTTTTTTTTTTTTTTTTTTTTTTTTTTTTTTTTTTTTTTTTTTTTTTTTTTTGAGATTATTTATCCCTAACGTTAAATAGATTGAACCGAGTTGTACACGCGCTAATAAAATAATTTGTTTACTTTCTTACTAGTATTTAATAAGTCTAGCGATATAAATATATTTTATATGGAAGTTTAATATTGAATATTGGACTTATTATATTTTAGATTTAATCAATGCTTTGGAGTTTTGGGAGTATTGGACCGAATTCACGGAACAGATACGCAATTTCGTAATTCCAGAGCTTATCAACGTCATGTAATGATGCTTAGCTTGGTTCCTCCAAGAGAAGCTTTTCCGGATGAAGTGAAATATAAATCTAAGTAGAATATTTTATCGAAAATCGTGATTAAATATGAAAGTTCAGTCCGAAAATATGTTTAATATGGAAATGCAGTATAAATACTTCTACATTTGTAGTATTTTTCTGTTTCTTTCTTCTTATTTTATTATTTTTCGTGGAGAACAATCGATGAATTAAATTTAATCAACAAGATATAGTAGAAGTTAAAATTTTTGAATGTTTATCGTTCGTCAACCAAGTACTTTTTTTATGTAGAAACTGCATATTTTTCATTACTATCAGTTTGTAAACAGTTTCAATTACTACAAACTTTACAATGGTGCGATTGTAATATTATTATTATTAAACAATTTATCCGCGTAAACAATTTTTTTGTATGAAAACACGACAAATGTAACTTTCTGAGAGTATTTATAACGAATACTGTCAGATGTAAAAATGATCGTTCTAAAATTATAACGGAAAGAATTTTACCATAACTTTAATGGGCGAATTTTAGATTATTAGAATATCTTTTTTACGACAAATACATTGTTGGGAAATTTAGAAAGATATTGAGTATTTCATCTGGATATTACCCTGTTAATAATTACATGACATAGCAATATTCTGAGAACATCTACTTAACAAAATTATATTTATATTGAAATTACAACATTAAGATAAAGCTATTTGTGACAATTACTATTTTTATATTTAATTCAATAATAAAAGCAATAAATATTTAATCTAAGATGAAATTACGATTGTAGTATTATAGTAAAAATTATAATTGCTGTAGATTGTTACTAGCCATCAAAGATTATGCACTTTAAAGCTTTAAATTTGCAAAATAAGTCAAACTATTTAAAAGTATTGAAGACATTAATATCAATAACTTCTTTCTCTAATCAAACTTATTTATATATATAGAAACACAGATCAAATCACGGAATTGAAGCTTCATCTATTTTTTCGTATAATAAATTTTTACATGTATAAATTAAATTAATACATGTATACAAAATTATATATCATACTTATAACTGTCCTATAATTTGTTAACGATTATTATCAGAAATGGCTACATTATTCTTTGTCATTATAAACTTTGTAATTTATATGCAGTGCTAATATGCATAATTTTATGTATCTACATAACAAGCTTACTAATAAAAAGAACAAATTAAAATTACGAATTTTCCTT